>BCLF01000085.1:271951-285766 GCA_001602275.1 Zoysia japonica | reverse complement strand
GTGGGGGTGGAGCATCCTACTGTTTGGTTACAAGTATCAACATGTATAAAAAGAAAAAGAAAAATTGCTAAGGACGAACTTTACAGCATGTATTCTCTTGGTCTCCTTGTGACCAACCTAATAAATTTGGGATCTTTTTCAATTATCTGAATTGGATGAACTCCAGGACACAATTGAGGAAAATCCAAGACATCCGAAATTCTTCCAATCAGTTTGGCTCACACCTTTCTGGAGACAATGCCCTATAAGCTGTACAAAACACAAAATTTTACTGAAAGAGCTATTATTGAAGTTCTAAACTGGTCTCACTCGTAATTTGCATAGCCTTGCCATCACGACGAGCAGAGATGCCAACCATCCTCTGCTGTGATGATGTCCGGTGTTGTGATGACAATTGTCTTGCCACCTCTGGATCTTCAGCCTTTCCCAAAAATCTTCTCCATTGGATCCGGTTGTGGAACATAGGGAAAAAACGGATCTGGACTGCAGTGTAGCTGAAATAAGGGACCAGTGTTGCCAAAACCACAAAAAAGGTCACCAACCAGAATAGAGGTGCTGGGGCCAACTGTTCAATGAACACCATGTATGCTGTGTTTGACAACCTCGGGGGGCGGTCTATGGTGCCATAAACCAAGAGGAAGAGGTACCATATAGCAATGCTGCCCCATATGAATATGTGGTGGACTATGGTGAAGTAGTTCACTGAGAGTGCCATTTGACAGTTGACAACCCATACAACACAAGTGTACATGACAACACCTAGCGCATCCAAGCTTGCAACTTGGCCATTCTGACGGAATGCTTCGTCTTCAAATGCAGTGATACAGAAGAAAAAGATTATGATAGCATTCAGGACACCATTAAATATCCAGCCAAGTATCCGACGCCAGCTGAATAGTACATTTTGCACACCTTCTTGATAGAGCTGCGGATGCTACAAAAGAAAAGTAGAAAAAATAGGTAACTAGAAGTAGGTAAGTAAAGTAAGCATGTACAGCTCATGCATCATGTCTAATCTTAAATTGAAATATACGGAGTATTATCTTAGTGTGTCCATTGCAGAAGTAATACTAAGAAAGAAAAGAAACTAAACCACCACAAATAGTGGTCAGTAAGTAATATTATTATTTAAATCAACTGTAAAATTACATATGTGAAATCTTCCATAATCAATAGGATCAAAAGCACACCAAAAGAACAAGGGGTGGGTAGGAGACTGACAGAAGTTGATTTATGGGTATGACACTAAACAAAAAAAACTGTCTATAAGACACTAAAATTTTGTCTGTAGTCCTATAGTCTATAGACCAAGTTTTTTTTTTTATTTAGTGTCCTACAGACCAAGCTGACATTATCCAGTGTCCTATAGATCAATCTATCTCAACAAAAAAAATGCTACTTAGCCCAAAAAGGTGAGAGCGACTCTAAATCATGGAGATTTGAGTTAATATGGAACATTTTAAAATATTTTAAGTATTGAGGTACCTGTAAGCACAGCCTAGCAGACACATCCTGGTCAAATACCCCCAACGCAATGACAGGAAGGGAGGTGAAAAAGACATTGTAGAGTGACAAGAACCAATCATCATAAGCTGGCTTCCCAGAGAAAGATGCAAATGCCTCATACAGAAAGATTGTAATGCCAAATGTAACATTCTTGTAGAAGAAATAGCATATCTGCACAAACAAAATAAAATCAACAAAATACTTGAATTCAAAGGCTAATTAATATATACAAATAGCAGAGTATACCATTACTGAAATGCGCCGGTAACACCAATGTCCATGCACAAGAAGTAGCCGTTCCAGGAAGCGAAATTGGGCAATGGCAATATCACTTGCCATAACAGCCTAGAATGTCATAATCCAGAACGAACAATAAAAAAATGTTAGATGTTGAGGTATATTTCCTTTCCTATATTACCCTATTGTACAAGTGGTTATGTACATATATTATCACCATCTGGGTTACGTGCATATTATACACCTGTAGTCTACATACATGGGCTTATTGGCCCCATAGGGAAACAATATAATCCATAACATGGTATCACAGCTAGGTTAAAATTATTGTTGATTTTTTTCCAGCTTCCATACAGCTAGTTCCCAAGCCGACGACCACTGCCTCTCCTCCATTCCTCCGCCTGACCGGTTCCCCTTGCCCATGCTGACTTCTAGTTGGCTCTCCTTCCCTATGCTGCTGACTCCCCTTCCCCACTAAGGATTCTGCCACCCAGCCTGCTCCCCTTCCTCCTCCTAATCCTGCTGCCGCCACCTCCTCCCCCGCTGCCACCACTTTCCAGATCCCTCCATCTGGATCCTCTGTACTGGCGCTCCTTGCCACCACTGCCAGCCCTCCCTGCCCCGTGTCGAGTCCCATTCCTCCTTGATTCCATACCACCCTCCTCAGCTACACAACCACCCCTGCTAGTATGATCCAGATGGAATCCCCCATCAGATCGATTTCCACATTCTTCACACTCCTCCAGGATCGATTTTCAGCTTCACCAGTAATCAAAAGTCACCCACCACAATGGCTTCCACTCTTGTCATTGTTCCTCGCAGCCTGGTGTTATTTGATGGCACCAATTACATTGAGTTCATGTAGGACAACAAATGAGGGAGAGTCCCTTAAGAGTCAAGGACAGTACGAAGAGAGCCGGGTAGGAACTCATCAGCAGAGCCAGCAGGTTACGAATGTTCATATCAAATTAGAGAGCGAACCATATGGTATCTACAGCATGAACAAACGAATGTTTATGTGCTACAGTTCATGCTCTCTCAGTGGTCAATCTCTAAATTTGATGTCAAGAATGCCTTTCTTAATGGCAAGCTTCGCGAGGATATCTATATGTAGCCGCCTCTAGAGTATTCCGTTCCTCAAGGCATGATTTGTCCCCTTTGTCATGCTCTATATGGCCTTAAATAGGCTCCTCATATCTGGTTTCAGCGTTTCTGGTCACTACTGATGCTCTAATAGTAATCATGATCCTGTACTTTTTGTCCACTCTTCTTCTCGTTATCATACTCTTTTTTCTCCTGTATGTAGATGATGTGCCTATACAGGAGATGATTCTCTGTTTATTGTCATTATCACCGGCTCAGTGAGCAATTTCTTATATCTGATGTTGGTCCTCAATATTTTCTTAGGATTGAGGTTGCCTCTTCCTCTGAGGGAGTCTTATTTATCTTGGTGTCGCTCATCCTGATATTTCACATGCAATACATATATTCAGTCAGTTCATTTCCACTCGTACACAATCATTCACCTTCTTCTGAGTCCTACTGTTACTTTCATAGTAATAGTTCTCGTTGTTTTTTCTTTCCATGCTCTTCAGTTGCGTGCTACCTGGGCTAGTGCTCGCTCTATTCACCTGACTTTTTCTGCTTACAGTGTTTTCTTAGTGGCTCTCTCATTGTAGGAAGGCAAAGAAGCAAACTGTAGTTTCTCGTTCTAGTGTTGAAGATAAGTTACATGCTATGGAGACGTTAACGACACAGATTTGCTGGTTACAGTGGCTAACTTGAGGATTTTGGTGTGTTGATGACTGAATTAACTCCTCTTAACTCTGAAAATATAGGTGCTATTAGTATTTCTCGAGACATGGTGAAGCATGATCTCACCAAGCATGTTAGTGCGGATGTGTTATTTACTCAACCTCATGATCAGGTATTGATCTTCATGATATGCCTTCGGAGCTTCAGGTTGCATGCTTCTTCACGAAGTTAGTCTCGAGCATTGCATCATTTCTTCCTCCAAACTCAATGTGTTGATCCACCATGAGTTTGAGGGGGTGCTAGAGATATATTTCAATTTTTGTATTACCCCATTATATAAGGGTTATGTGTATATTGCACCACCATCTGGGTTATGTGCATAGTGTAACACCACCTTGTACAGCTGTACTCCATATTTATGGGCTTATAGACCCCATAGGAATACAATCTAATTTCCCTAACATTGCAACCGTCGACTAACAAAATTTATGAATCATCAATTTACCTGCATCCCTTCAACACCACTAATGCCAACCCCTATATCAGCTTCCTGAAGCATGCCAACATCGTTTGCCCCATCGCCAATTGCCAAGGTCACTTTATGTGTTACATGTTTAACAAGTCTTGTAACCTGAAATCAGTATGCTATGCTAATGTCTTTGTATGTGCTTGAAAGAAATCAATGCAGCAACATATAGGAAAGATATATGAACTTGTAAAAGAAAAATAAAACTCACCAGTGCCTTCTGCTTTGGCGAAGATCGACAACATATTACCGATGCACACTTAATAGCTAGGTCCGAGAGCTTCCATTTCACATCATCTTCCAAAGCATAAGACAGTGATTTACCGTCAATGATTAGTGCAAAAGATTCAGTGCTAAGCTGACTTGGAACTGGAATTTGCTTTATTCCATTCTCTATCTGATCCATAATCCTTTTCTTTGATGCCTGGAGAGCCAACAAAAAAAAAAGCAATTACAAGCGTTTCTCAAGAGTTGCATTGTTTTATGGCCCTGTTTGGCACAGCTTATTTTCAGCTTATTCACAGAAATAAGCAGAAGCTGTGCCAAACAACAAACTTGTTTTGCAGCTTATTAGTTCAGCAGCTTCTCAGAATGAACTAAACAATAGCTTATTTTTCAGTTGCTTTTTATCAGCTGTGAAAATAAGCTGCTTTTTTAACAAGTTCCAGTTGTGCCAAACAGGGCCTATATGTGATGATTAATGAATAAATGTCATTTATTCACCTTGGCAATTGCTTCTTTTTCACCATTTTTTTCCAATGCAATGATGTCAGGTTGTTCCAGTGAGATGATTATCTGTGTCATTCCTTGCCTAAGTAGGCTACATGCAAAGCTGGGCATGGTAAAGCACTTAAATCAGAGAACATATAGAAGTTTCAGAAAATTGTTCCTATTTCAATGTAAGCATACACTACGTACCCAATATTGATAGCTGTCTCCATCTTATCACCAGTCAGTACCCATATCTTAACTCCAGCTTGCGCAAGCTTGTCTATGCATTCAGGCACCTGAACATAGGAGCACATGCATGCACAGATGGCAAGGCAAGGGTCAATATAATGATATAATGCATACAAATAAGATGTTGAATCAAAAAGCATACACGGGAAAAGACATACCCCTTTCTGGAGCTTATCTTCAACAGCAGTGGCGCCAAGAATAAGCAAGTCCCTTTCAATGTTATCAGCAGCCTCCTCAATTTTTTCATCTCTATCAACACTTACAGAGGCTTTGGCAGCATTAAATTCAGTATTGAATTCCATGTACTCTTTCTCATCCAAGACACGGTAAGCTAAAACCAAGGTTCTCAGACCAGAGTCAGCATATTCATTTATGTGCCTTCTAGTCTCTTCTTCAATTTTTTTCTCACTTGGTGCAAGCCTTTTGAGCATCACACTGTTTAAATGGAGAAGATAATCATGATCTAAAGATAGTAGCAGATTTGTGAGAGATCTCTGGTGCAAGACAAGAAAATCTAGCATAAAGAGAGTATTAACCTGTCAGCGCCCTTGCTAAGAAGTAATATTCTTCCTTCTGGTTCTTTGACAATCACAGACATCCGTTTCCTTGAGCTACTGAACTCCAACATATTTAGTAGCTCATATTTTCTGTACAAGAGCGTAAAGGGTTCAGAGGTAGGTGGCACAGAATATCTCGAAAGGAAAGAACAACACTGATTTAACTTACCTAACTTCAACAAAATCCATAGTCGGATCCTGTTCACGAATAATTATACTTCTTTGGGACCTTTTGTAAAATTCGAACCCTAATTCTCTTGCTGCAATAACAAATGCAGCTTCATCAGGGGACTCCGCTTCATATGAAACCTTCCCAGTTTCATCATCTACTTCTGGTATGCATGTGTGACAGATGGCTAGCAGCCTGAAGAAATCCCTTATCATATCTTTGTTGGGCTCATGAATCCAGTTTCCATCCATTATGCGTGAATCCTTGAAATTAAACCCTTTAATCTTGTGATTGCCATCAGCCTTTTTCTCCTTGTTGTCTCCATTTTCAATCTTGGAATCTAACTGGGCCCCTTTCCTCATAGCCATAGCTCTCTCAACTTCAGTGATACCCTGACCATAGGCGATGCCAGCAATCGAACACTTAATAAACTCCATCATGTTACATGTCAACGTCCCAGTTTTATCTGAGAGAATTGTATCAACCATACCTAGCTCCTCATTTAGATTCGATGTACGAGCATGGGTTGGCTTATCTGATTCTCCATCATACATGTCAATATCCTGGTTGATGAAAAGAGCTTGCAAGAGTTTGACCATCTCAATAGAAATGTACAAAGAAATCGGTATAAAGTAGCTGTACAGCATCAAAGCTGTCAATAAATGAAAGAAAGATGCCAGAGCTGCTCGTTTTGGGTCATAGTATTTTGTTGTAGCATCTGGCTGGAGATACCACCGCTTCATCACACCATCTTTCAAGTCCTCTTTGGTCCAAATCCCAAAAAAGACAGAACCAAGTAATGCAATTATAAGGAGGAAAGACAACAGAATGTAAATAAGTCTATCCATTTTCTTCTCGATCTTGCTCCTTTTAGATGGTGGATTAGTCGCATTTTGCATCGCTTTTGTATCATGACCTGTGAATATGACAGCCCCATATATGAATTCGGTGTTCCGTAGCTTGGAGTCCCGAAGAAGTAGCTGTTGAGGCGACAGTGGATGCTGCTGGCCATTCCATTCCATTGTACCAACAAAAGAGTAGAGATTCGCATTTGGGTCTTCACATTTGATTGTTTGTCTGACATTTCTGAACATAGTATCCTCATTTAAATCAAATGTCACATCAAGGGCTTGTTTAATTTTCAAATTTGTTTCACCATCAAGGTTCATAGTCTCTACATAACATATTCCATCCGAATAGTTAGATGAAAGCAGAATCATGTCAGCCGGAAAGAAATTATCCTTCTCCACCTTTACTACATCTCCCACTTGGATTTCCTTCCATTTTGTATCTTCAAAATTGCCATTGTTCCTACGCACTTTCACTATCCGGTTATTGAGTTCATGATCCTGAGTACAGTCGCAAAGATAACTTAAAATACCAGAGCAAAGAATGTTTACATAAACATATTTGAATTGCAGTAATAAATTAGAGTCTAGAGCTGAGAAAACCATCATACAAATGTTCAACATCAATGAAATGACATTTATGTCAAATTTGAATTATATTGCTACATCATTCTTGGACAAGCTTACTTCTATATATACAAAAAAAAAAAGGGAGAAGGTTTCTTGCAATGCTAAACACCACAACTGACAAAAAAAAAAGTTATGCTGCATTAACATGTAAGCTGCCGAGTAGCACAAACATCAAATGGCAACATCTTGGAAACACAGAAGAATCATGCATTCAAACTATAACTTTCTAAACATAAATACTTAGTGAATTGTTCAGAATGGTGCTTAGTGTGCTGTTCAGAACGGCCCTTATTCATTGCTCAGAATGGTAACTCATAGTTTGTAGAACCAAGTAACTCCCTATCAACCCAAGATGTGTAAAGAAAGGAACAGACCACCAAAATGCCAAGAAAAGTGGAAGCCTGGTAAATGCATAAACCAGATTTCAAATAGTATGAAACAACCTAAATACAAGAACTGTTTGAGTTCTTCTGAATCTCTGATGATAAAATCAATAATTATTGCATTTGGGGACTGGAGGATAAAAAAGAAGATTGCAGGAGTAATACCTGTTGTTTCCTCCTCCAATCCTCAACCCCTTCTTTCGCCATGGTCGCCACAATCACGACACAGAGGGGCAGGAGCGCGCTGACCGCCGTGTAAGGCGAGAGCGGGGTGAGAGCAAGGATACCAGTCACCAGGAAGTAGAAGTTGGCCACCCTTCTGAATTGCTCAAAGAGGGACTTGGGCACAAAGGTGACCAGACTGTACTTGGTCGTCGACACCTCATTCAGCTGATACCTGAAGCCTTCCTTTTCATGCCTTTCTTGCTCATTGACGAACACAACCCGGGAGAACCCCGCAGTCCCAATCCGCGAGTGATCCTCGCTGGAGCCCCTGTGACAGAGCGCAAACGAGTACAGTGTGCTAAGCCTCAGCTTCTCCAGCCTCTTGCTCCGCCGCCGCGCCATTCCTCCAAACCACTGCACAAGCTGGTCCCGGACCACAGTTCAGGTTTCCCGGGCACCCCTGAGAACGCAATTCGCCCCCCAAACTTATGCAGGCGTGGTTGACAACACAAGCCCAAACCTTCCGCAGAACTCAATCCACCCTGCCGCACACTGCTGCGCGAGAAAGAACTCAGATTTGTCGCAGGAATTGCCTCCGAGAAACACCTCGCAATAAATTCCAGCACCCCTTCCCGCCCAACACACTGCCCCCACCCCACCTTCTACCACCAACCTAAACAAAAGTAGAGAAAACAACACACGCACAAAGCTCTTCTCCCGCGCAAGGAACAGGACGGCACTGACACGAGTAGCCTGCCCGGCGGAAACCCTCAACAACAGCAGTCCTGCAAGAAGATCAAGCCCCGCCGCCGCGGCGCCGCCACGTGAACCCCTCGCCGCCACCGCCCGGCCTCCAGAACCCGCCAAAATCTCAGCTCTCGTGTCCTACCGCACCGGAGGCCCTGATCCATGCGGTCGGCGCGGCGCCCTCCTGCGATCGTGTCGTGCGGCTCGCGCGCGAGAAGACCGTCTCCCGGCAAAAAGGCTTGATGGAGCGCGGGAATCCGGCAATGCACCGCGGCGACCTCGTCAAGAAAGGCACCCGGAGGAGACAACGCAGTTGCCTCGCTCCCTCCGCTGGCGAATCAGGGGAGGACGAGGCTTGTGAGCAGAAAAATTCGAAGCGTTGGGAAGGAGGAGAGCCGCGGAGGTCGATGGAATGGAGTCGGGGACGGGGGAGGCAATGCCGATGCGAGGGAAGGAGGGAGGAGAGGGAGACTGGCCTGCGTCTGTGTCTGTGCGTGTGTGTTAGAGAGAGGGAGAGAGAGATGGAGGGAGAACGTGGGCAATGGATTTGGTAGTTGGTGGCGTTGTGCCGGACTCCGCCTATTGCCGCCCCGGCTGGCACTCTGCCGCTCTTTTTTCTTCTTTCTTCGTCTTCCTCCTTGCTGCTGCGTTCATTTTCTTCCTACTGCTTCCTCTCTTCTTCATTCTAAGTTTCCGGCGCGAGAATTAAAAAAAATAAAAAAATATGGTGCGCTGAAAACGAAAAGAAAAGAGATAAAAATTTATTAGGGAGAGAGAATAAGTAAAAAGATTTTGTATTTATTGATTCAGCCAATTCTGGCATCAATGTTATGCTTCTTTCAAAATTAAATTCATCTGGAAGAAAGATTTATTTCCTTTTTTGTTTAAAATTAACTGTAGTAGCTTAATTAATTCTAATTCTAATGATGCCACCATGGCAGCCACGTCTCCAAGTTTGTCACCTAAGAGGTCCACGTCGATGGTTGGGTGGCCATTGGATTTCGAGGAAGGGATTTTTTTTTTTTTTTGTAGCGTGGGGCCTTGTCAATGAGGAAGAAGCACATTCGCATTTGTGATGTGGATTACGGTTCTATCGAGACAATATGGTGTGGTTAGCACGGTAGCACTGTCACTTTCAGTGAGTCGGACAAGGGCGAATTAGTTTTCCTGCACTGACACTGACTCCAAGTCTTAAACCATTTGCTTGGAGAACGGTCTCCGCACGGTAAATGCCCATTGGTTGATGTGGGTGGCCACCTTGGTAAATTTAATTTGTGAGATGGTGTCAAGGTATCTTTCACGAGTAATCAAGCCTTGCAATGAAGTTATATCATAGTAAAGAATAAAATATTAGGACTGAATATTTTGAAAATAAACGGGGATTAGCTAGAGGGATGGACCCTTTTCGAGCAAAGATCACCTATGCCAAAATTCTTGCATTGACCCAAGTCTCGAACTGGGAATATCTGTTTAGAGGACCGTGTCTGCAAGTCAAGACCTCCATTGAAATGCGGGAATTTTATAGAAATTGTATATAAAATTTTCACAGGATCAATACAAGTTCACAGAAAAACGTAAAATTCAGAATAAAATACTCTTTAGCTTTACAGAAAACAAATTACTGCTTGAGCAAAATATATCATTAATATACTGTTTTACAAGAAAACATAATGATACCTATGACTTAGTAACGTCTTTTTTCGCAACCTGTCACCATTGTTGATGACATAACCACCTTGCTTTTTGTTAGGTACAAAGGGGAACCAGTATTTACTTTGGGTATAGGATACTCCAATTTTACCAGTGGAAGTCCCTGGCGTCGTGGTCGTGGTTGTGCAAAAAGTCAAGTCATGAAGCCACTAAAAGCAAGAAGGTAGCAAAGCCTACCCATATTTTGAATTAATCGATAATGATGGCAACTTTTGTATGAATTAGGAGGCCCAGTGCTATCTATCAGTTCACTGTCAGCGACCCAACCTTTCGAATATTCTCACACCAAACTCAAACCGCGCCAATAATTTCATATCTCTTTGAAAACCGAACGGATAATAATGGAGCATGTAAAAAAAAAGGGAAGCATATAATTAAATTTGAACGAAAGAGAATATGAGAAAAGAATGATTTGCCAGGGAAGCATTACAAAGGAACAGTAAACTGCTGAAGTCGTGAATATGAGATAGTACAACAATATATACTGCTCCCTCCAAGTGTATTTCTAACTTTTGTTTACTACAACTTTGATTAATTATTTTGATATATTTAATTAATTTTAATAATATAAATAAATTATATATATATTATGAAAGTACTTCTTTTAATGAATTTAAAAATACAAATATTAGGTTTTAAAATTTAATTTAATCTATAAAAATTATTGGTCAAATTTATAGTCAACAAAAACTAGAAATAGACTTCTATTGGGACGGAGGTAGTACAACTCAAATAATCAATTATTTTTGCACAGTGCAGAATCATCACTTATATAAAGTTAGGTTGATTAAAGTGACACATGATATAATAGATAACGGCGGACCAAAAGATGAGACGATCAAGTGTGAGAGAGCTACTACTGGGTTGCAAGAAGAAATTGAATACATAAACTGATAGAATCTAAAATAGTTGCGTCGTTGCTGATTTCAGTATTGAGGAAATCTTGTTAAAAGTTTCATGAGTGGATAGTGAAAATCCTATCCAATCCTATGCGTGCAAATGAAGAGAACTGAGTGCACTTATCAAAAGGTAGGCACTGGGTCTCCTCCAGATTCTCCAAGTATCACGTCAGATGGCACTCATCTATCACAACGATGTCTGTTAACAGTTTGATGACTACTAGTAGTACATTTTAAGTGCAATACCATAGTCGATTTAAGCTAAAACTATGTTTTTTTATCAATACCGCAAATTCCTATTGCCCTTTTTTTTTTACAATATTACCTGATCAACTGTTCATGTATTTCCACCATTTTTACCGCCTTTGAATATCCATAGCTTTTCTTCAATTAATCATGATCATTCAAATTTGTCCTTTTTTATCCCAATTTTCGTGTTGGCATACAACATAAAGGGTTGTCCGTGGTGACTCATGTGACCATTGCAACCTCCGATGCTTCTGTCGAGCGTGCCATTCCATATTTTTCAGTGCAGAGAACTATTAGTTTTAAATTATTAACACCGTTGACTTTAACTTTGACAATTTATCTTATTCAAAAAATTTGTTCAAATGTGTAAAATTTAGTTATGATTTGATTTATTATTATTAAAATTTAAATCACGACTAATAATTTTACACATTGAAATAATTTTTTTGAATAAAACGAATGATCAAAATTGATGTTAAAAAAACGGTGTCAATACTTTAAAACGGGATAGAATACTAGAAAAAAATATATTACTGCCACGATGCTCCAGTGGACAGTTGTTATGGCATTACAATAACGAAAATTTGAAGCGCCCAATAGAACTGTCGCCCACATGGCCACACACATGATGAATGTTGTCGACAAATCAATAAATATTCGCCAGTTAATTTGATTCTCCAGTTTCGCGATTTTCATAGTGCATAATACCATCACTGTAATATTAATGATGCTACATAGGAGTACACTCCCTTCATTCTAAAATATAAATATTTTTAGGTTCAGTAAAAATTAAACTTTTATCACATTGACCACTAATAATGTATAATTAATAATATTTTATCATATAAAAATTATATTTTTTGAATTCATCATTAAATAAACTTTCATAAAAAGTATATTTTTATAATAAAAAATATGTAATTTTTTAAATATTATTGGTAGAATTTTAAAGATTTTGACCTTATCTAAATCTAGAAATGATTATATTTTGGAAGGGAGGTAGTATTTTATAATTGGCACATATGTTCACCAAATTACAGTACTACTTGATATATTGCGGTCATTTGAAAATACATATATATTTAAAGATAAAGTCAAATTTACTCTCCTCAAGTATAGCCCAAAGTCTAAATAACCTTTAAACTATGTTTTGGTACCCTGCTAAAACATGATTTTAGGTCAATTTAGCTCCTCATACAATTTGTCTTTTTTAATTCTTCATACACAAACATAATATTAAGATGAAACTTTATAAGATAAAGCACATTATTACACATATTAAAAATATACATCTTAAATTTTTTACCATTATTTTGCATATAGTTTTGTATCCCAAAGATTAATTTATTATTAAATATCTTTCTCTATAAAAATAATGAATAATAATAATAATAATTTTTTAACATGTATTATGCTGTGCTTTATCATCTTGTAAAGTTTTATCTTAAAATTATGCTTTGTATTGAGAAAAAAAGAAAAATTGAATGAGGGGGTAAATTATTCAAAATTACATTTTGACGAGATAAAATAAACCGAAACATAGTTTAAGAGTTATTTGGACTTTGACTATGCTTGAGAGAAGTAAATTAGACTTTATCCTATATTAAACTAGGTCATATCGATTACTATACTAATCCTTGATTGTTCCTAGATCGATTCTTCGGAATTTCAAGCTACGAGTTTCACACGATTAGCGCTCACAACCATCCACAAGCCAGTAGAGTTGGCTGAGGGAGAGAGAACTACGAATAAAACATGTTACTGCCATGATGCTCCAGTATGAGCACAGTTGTTATGGCAATACAATAACGAAAATTTGAAGCGCCCAATAGACCTGTCGCCCACATGATGAATGTTACCGACAAATCCATAAGTCTTCGCCATTAATTTGATTCTTGTGACACCCAAAATTTCAACCCATTCCAAATATTAAAAATTTGAAAATTTAAATGCATTTCACAATTTAGACTAGATTTAAAATTCTTTTAAAAATAAATTTGCTAGGAGTGCATAGCATTTCATGTCATTGCATATAATTAAAATAATTAATGGAATGAATAAATAGTAATCAACAAGCTTAAGAATTAATTAATAGAATTAAAAAGCAATAGAAAAGAAAGAAATAAAAGAAGAAAACCCTCCTTTGGGCCGCCTCTCCCTCTCTCCCCAGCCGGCTCATTCTCACCGCGCGGCCCAGCCCACTCTCCCTCTCTCTCTCACTGTCGCGCCGGGCCCGCCTGTCGGCGCCCCGTCGCCCGCAACAGCCGCTGAGCCCCGCGTGCTGCCAACAGACGCCGAAACTTCCGCGGAGATCGTGCCCACGCCGCCCCCGACTCGGCCACGACCTCCCCCTCCCCTATAAAGCCTCCCTCGGCCCTCTCTCCCTCTCACCCGAGAACCCCGCGCCTAACCCCTGCCGCGCCGTCACACCGCCGCCTCCGGAGCCCGACAACCACCGTGCCGAGCTCCCCCGC
>BCLF01000085.1:244808-271473 GCA_001602275.1 Zoysia japonica | reverse complement strand
GAGCCGAGCCTCGGCCGTCCGACTTAAATCGGACGGTTCACGCCAACCCTACCCCTCGTTTTAAATCACAGCCGTCCGATCAAAATCCAACCAGCCACAGTGAGCCACGTCGCCCAACCGCTCTCACCCATCAGATCCAGATCCGACACCCCACGTTGAGCCACGTCACCCGAATAATCAGAACCGTTTATTTTGAAATCAACGGCTTAGATTAATTCCCGAATTATAATTAAAAATAAATTAGATTTCTTATTGCGTCAGCACGACCTCAGCATGACTTCAGCATACCGATTTAATTAAAATTAATTAGATATTAGGTTAATTAATTTCGGATTTTCCAATAATAATATAATCAATAATCTAGAAAATAATTATTTAATAATTAGATTAATAGTAATTAATTAATAGTTATTTGATAATTAACTATATTAATTATTTAATAATTAAATATATTTATTATTTAATAATTAATTATGGCACTTTTACAGAAAAACCCCTACACTTAATTTTAATTACAAATTAGTCCCTGCCAAAATGACAACTTAACATTTTAGCCCCTGAACTTTTTGATAATTACAATTTAGTCCTCCAATAAAATTGTAAATTACAGAATAGCCCCTGAATCTTATAAATGCCATAACTTTTGATCCGTAACCCCGATTTAAGCAAATAATATATCAAAACGATCGTAACAAAATAATCTATGCATTCATGACATCATCATACTGATTTTATTCTGTTTTGTTGCATTTGTTGGACTGTTTGTGCTCTCGTGCATTAGGCGACTGTCACACCCGGTTTTATGATTAAAACCGAATGACCCTTTATGTATACCCAGGAATAAGTTTCATACATAAAGTGACCTTATAAATGGTAAAGCAGAACAATGTCTCGAATAACTAACTATTACAAGAATAGACTAAGAGTCTTATCAAATTACAAACCATACAGCGGAAACGAAACGAAAGCTTCTGGGCTCCACAGGCAGTTGACCGAATAGTTCGCCTAGACGTCGGCTCCAGGGTCTTCAAAGTTCTCCCAGGGTTCTCCCTCTACTGAGCAGCAATTATAAAGGCAAAGTTGAGTACGGGTGTACTCAGCAAGTGTGGGAAGTATATGACATGTGGCAATTATCAAGGAACAGTCAATATAGGGTTTAATTGCATAAAAGCACACATTAGAGACACACAATTCCTATTAAGCACCTAATTACTAAGTGAAAGATTCCGTACCTATGAACAGTAAAATGAGTAACAGAATTAGATCACAGTCCCCCACTGTGATTTACCAATCCAAACCAATACCAATACCATTACTAATTCCCGCTAATCATGTGAGGGTCCATGCAATGCTCATGACCGTGAGCACGGCTGTCAAGACAGTTTTACATTCTATAGAGGTTGTACAAATTTCCCCATGAGTAGTGATTTCATCCCCTGTTGCCAGGTGATTAAAAGAATCTCCATTATGCCTGTGTCGTCGCACTCGCACACTTCCTTTGGTGTGAGGGCCAAGAGATCACTACAAGGCTTTTCCATGACTTCCGTCAGCTCGTACGTGCCCACTAAAGTTTCACTCGTCGGGCACTAACCGGAACCCGAGAGGCCCCCTCTTGTGCCGAATGGTTCTCGGGAGTAACTCTCCCTTCCCCACACATCTCTCTCCAGACGGATCCAGGCGTAACCCGCTTTCCCCGCTTCACCAGCTGGCACGCACAGAACTAGTTTTCATCACTTACTACGTCAGGCCGCGCCCATTCTTGGCATCATGGCTGTACAGAACACATGAGTGGTCGCTCCACGAATCGGTCCTTAGATTTGGGAAGATAACTTACCAAAGAACAGTGCCAGTAACCCTGCACACAGTCCTACACCAACCATATCGCTCAAATCATCACTATCAAGTTGCTATTAATCTCCCATTCATCCTCGTGAAGCATATATAATGATCCATTTAAATACACCCAACCCGACAGTAGCAATCTAAGCATGTGATCTACCCAACAGTAAAGTAAACTAAGGCGACAAGGCATAATATAGAAGACTAGAAATTTCTACTAATAGGTACGCAGTCAATTTAACACAAGCATGCAATCTACAAGATAGATATTTTGAAAATTAGGCACAAGATGGTCAAGGACACTTGCCTTGCTGCTCTTGGGAGTAGAAGTCGACGGTCTCGAACTCTTGTTGCTAGAAGTCTTCGACGAACTGCAGCTCCGGGACGAAGTCGCTGTAACATCCCAAACCCGGAATACGGCTCCAGACCCGCTCGCACGTCGTGCGGGTCCCACCTCGTAGAATAACTGCTTACGCTTTCGTCTTCGCTTCGCGTAAAAGGGTTAACCCGAGTTATTCTACATTCCACGGTCGGGTATTTAAATTGGTCTCCACCCCCTCAAATTCTCCATGTGGTACTAAATTTCCCACACTATCCCATTCCACTCTGGGCCTTTTTCTCTTTTGGGCCGGGATTTCACATTCTCCCCCCCTTTAAAGACTCAACGTCCTCGTTGAGGAGTGGATCAATTTACCTTTTCGAGACAGATGTATCCAGGATCTCCTCTTTTGACCACGTCTGTACGCCCAGTGCCGGTATACGTGTCATGCCGTGTCCACGCTGGGCCCACGTCTGTACGCCCAGTGCCGGTATACGTGTCATGCCGTGTCCACGCTGGGCCCACGCGCCATGCACACCGTACCCACGCCCCTGGCACGTACACACCCGTGAAACCGCGAGTCGGCTCTAATACCATTCTGTAACACCCCAAACTCGGAATACGGCTCCAGACCCGCTCGCACGTCGTGCGGGTCCCACCTCGTAGAATAACTGCTTACGCTTTCGTCCTCGCTTCGCGTAAAAAGGTTAACCCGAGTTATTCTACATTCCACGGCCGGGTATTTAAATTGGTCTCCACCCCCTCAAATTCTCCATGTGGTACTAAATTTTCCACACTATCCCATTCCACTCTGGGCCTTTTTCTCTTTTGGGCCGGGATTTCACAATTCTCCATTATCTCAATTTTTACAGGAGTACTGAGATACCATCATTGTAATATTAATGATGCTCCATGTATTTTTTCTGAGTTTTCTTAAATTATAAATCGTTCTCGCTTCTTCGTACAAATTTTTTTATTCTAAATATTCCATCTTTTTAATTCCCGAATCCAAAACTACCTATAAATTCAGACGCGAGAGTAATATATTGTGGTCATTTTGCAGTACATATAACTAAGTCATATTAATTATACTAATCCTTGATTGTTCCTAGATCTATTGGGAATTTCAGGCACGAGTAGCAACCATCAGTAACCCCTAGAGTTGGATGAGAGAGAGAGAGAGAGAGAGCTACGGAGAGTAGATTTTATTCGAGGACGAACGTGCAACATGTCGCCATCACTGGATCTTGCGTGCCGGGTTGCTTTGATCACCTTTTGATGTGTCCAAAAAGACATGTCGGTACATAGATATATCTGAATCGTTGTCTGTACCTTTCTACAGCGTTTTCAAGACCTACGTAACCGCTGCATTATTAATTGATTCCCATATATCCTCGCACAAAAACCTGTGTACGTTTCTTCAGTGGAGTACGTACTCCTAAAACAAAGAGCCGGACACCGGCCGGTTGTTGGCTTATGTTTCGACAGATACTGCAACAAACCTCTCGACAGAATTTGTGCTCTCGAAATGGATAAATCTTTTCGTCAGTTCGAAAAAAGAAATAGATAAATGTTTCCGCTCGAAATCACGCCAACAAGAAAAGAACAAATTATGGAGTACAATATAGAGATGCATGCTATATAAACCGAAAACAATAAATCGTGACAAACATGATCGGGAGGCAAGCTAGAGGGGAATTTTAATTGTGATCTTGTTGGTTACTAGCTCAAGAAAAGTTTGCTCCGGGACATCGACCCTCTTCAATTTTAATACTATTTGCTATCTACCACCTCCTCCGTTTCAAAATATATATAAGCATTTTTAAGTTTGGATAAAGTCAATTTTTTTTAATTTTTACTAATCTAAACAAATTAAATATTTGTAATATAAAAAATATTTTTTTTATGAAAAACTATTTCATAATAAATTCAAAAAAATATAATTTTTATATAATAAAATATTATTAATTATATATTATTAAGTGATCAAAATAATAAAAAATTGATTTTGACTTAAACCTCAAAATGTTTATATTTTGTAACAGATAGAGTAATGACCAGATAATTGCACGTGCTAATTTGCTCCTCCACGTGCACTTGGACTATTTAAAATGTCGGGAAGAACTCCATGCTGGGAAGGATTGATCTCGATACGACTAGTAGCATGCACAGGTGTTTATCGGCGACGGTATTTATGGTGATGAAAAGAGACAACGACCGGGACCGAGACCATTCAGTACAAAATGCCGTGGTACAGATCAGCGCGATCGCCTCAGCAGGGAAGAAATTAAGGACCACGCCCCAAAATGCCACATGACAACAAATGGGGTTACGATCGTTGACCGACTTCGTTAATTCAAACCTGACCTGGTTTCATATATTTCCATTGCATGTTCACCTTCAAAATTTCACACCTGTTTACTAGAATCAGTATCTTCCTTTTTTTTTAATCTGAAATAGCTAAACATTGGTATTTTTTTGTCATAAAAATAAAGGTATTAAATTTTTGTTAAGCCGATGAAAAAACAGGTGTTTTATTATTTCATTAAGTCACCATGCCGTTTAACTTGTAGATGATAAAATGAGATTTAATTTCTGGACGTATAATTAAAGGGGTGGATGAATATATACTTGTCCAAGGACGAAGGCAATCTCCCTACTGGGCTACTGAGTTGCAGCGATGCTACGTACTAAGTACAAGAGCAAAGTAAGGTACCAAGTTCGCCAGACACGACGGCAGCCGTCACAAGCAATGGACGGAATGAAGTATATAGCATCAAAACGTACAACTCTACGCAATATCCTTTCCCTGACCTTGCAGTTCATCAGAACAGACACAGGGAAATACTAGTGTGGCTTCACTTGGGATAGTAACGAAGAAGACTTGGAACGCATGGAGACAAAAACGGGTGCTACTAGGCTTTAGTAGGCCAAGTGCACCTGTAACATGACAAAAAAGGTGACATAACACGCCATCAATCGATCAGAGAGCTGAAAGCTGCATGCAGCTGCTGATTGATGATGATGAAGTGGAAAATGTTGAACAAAATTGGAGTCCAGCACTTCCATTGCATGTGTCCTAGTCCTTCTAGACACTTTAATTACATGTGTCAATGAAGTTTTGGTCTGAATTATATGAATCTGATTGACGATCTGAATGGGGCGACGAGCGTCCACGATGTGGATGCAATAAAATTTGTGCAAAATCTGAAAAACAAATACCGTATGACACAGGAATCAAAATTCAGTATCCACACAAACATCCAAACCAGCCTAACATAGGCAATCACATTGGTCTCTAGTACTCGTCAAAAACTTCTACGAGTACTAGCTTACAACTTGTAGCTGCCATGAGATAAAGAACAGAAACATGGAGATTTGCATATCCATGTCTATAGTACTCTTGGTGACATAATTTCCTTTTGCGCAAGAATATGGGTGATACTATCACCTAATGCAACTGATCATACCAACTACTTCTAAATATGGATTAGGTCACAGGTTACAATCGCACATGATGGCGTCCCTCCGTTATCTGCTTTCTCTCCTAAGTACATAATACTAATATCTATTATGCATAAATTTTGAGGAACAAATTAAGCCTTAACGAATTTATCATCGCAGTTTCATCTACTGTTTAATAGTAGTACTAAAGTTGTGGCTGCTCTTCCAATAATTGCATGCCAACGCACAATATTCCGTTAGTTAACAACGAACACGCAACGACCAGGACTGGCGCGGGAAGCAATTTGACTCTGGACATTGGAACCAATATTAATTAGATCATGATCCATAACGGAGGACCTTGTCATCGTCAAAAAGTTAGTGCTACCTCTGTTTCAAAATATAAGCATTTTTAGATTTAAGATAAAGTCAAACTTTTTAACTTTTACTTAATAATATTTAGACAAATTACATAATTTCTAATATAAAAATATATTTTTTATGAAAATTTATTTCATGATGAAATCAAAAAATATAATTTTTATATAATAAAATATTATTAAACATACATTATTAATAGTCAAAATGATACAAAGTTGACTTTGAATAAAACTAAAAAGGTTTATATTTTGGAGCGGAGGAAGTAGCACTATTCTCCAAACTAGTACAGGCAGTTGCCATGTATCCAGAATGATTGGGCGCTCAAAAGTCAAACAACAACTTCAGCTTGATTAGTTTGTTAATGCGACGTATTCCAAGCTGTAGTCTTTCGTTGATAACAAAGTCCAAGCATTTGAGTATTACTAACAACTAGCCAGGTGGCGTATACTAGTACTGCAACTCAGAAACGACAATACGGTATCTAGAATTAATAATGCTACCGAGTTGGCATCTTAGTCCTCCGTGCTGGCTTTTAAGGATAATCCATCGGTCCATTTATGTTAGCATTTGAAGGTGAGGGAGAGACGTCTGGCGGCCCGCTGCGCGATGTGATCCTCGTCGGGGTCTGCTGACTCTTCTGCTGGCGCTTAATTTGCCGGCAATATGTATGCAGGGCAGATCGATGAACAATTAGCTGTGAATTAGGTAGGGTTGCTTAAAGGGTTCGTCGCACAGGTCGTTTCACAATCTAATTAGTCGGTCCTTTTTAAATATTAGTTAAAAATGAATATACAAAAAAGTTCAGCCGATCTTAATACTATCCATCCCTTGCAGACTAATTTTTTTTTTGGGCCCGTTTTTAAGACTCTGAAGGTGGCGAGTTGGCGTGTGGGTTTGATTAATTAAAAGGTGAAATTAAGCCATCAAGCTAGCTTGATTAGCGTGTGTCCGTCAGTGGGCAAACAAAACCAAAAAGGTTGTTGGAAAACAGGCGCTAGCTTACGTAGTACTCTTTTGTTTTTAAATTATTGAAACTGTTAACTTTTAATATCAATTTTGATTATTCGTCTTATTCAAAAAATTTATTCTAATGTTTAAAATTATTATTTGTGATTTAAATTTCACTAATAATAAATTAAATAATAATAAAATTTTACATATTTAAATAATTTTTTAATAAAACGAATGATCAAAATTGATATTAAAAATCAACGGGAAACCGGAGGGAGTACGTCGTGTGGATCACCAGCATCTTTCCGATCGATGATTGTCTTTTGGTCAACGGTAGGTTAACCATCCCCTTTGTGTGCGCCGCCGATTGGATGCACGTCGGCCGGCCTATAGCTCAACTGACCACTCCATCTGAACGACAGACACCCTCCGTGCGTGCAGAGATCATCTTCGAAGCATTTCTTTCCACTTCTTGTTCATTCCTCTAATCTTTTTAGGATGTTTTTTCCTTTATCGTACCAAAAATCAAAGACCAAAACCTGTCCACGACAAATTGAGGGCCTTTCGCACGTTAACCGCTACGAGGAGTCGAACCTAGTATCTGAGAGAGCAAATGTGTGTGCCTTATCGGCAGTTCCCTCGCCTTCTCCGCCATGGCAGTGACGAGTGACGACACCGCACGTCCCAAAGAACCGGCGTTTGCCAAAGTCCATCAGAATCTCCGCTCTCTGCAGCTACTACCGATGTTGCCAAGGAAGACAGAAACAACGATGCATGGGACGGCTGCCGGCTAGCCACCGGCCTACAGGACCCAGAGCAACGACACATGCCCCTACCTCTCATCAAGACAGGAGGACAGAGCATTGTCAGGTTGATCGATCAAGAACAGATAGATCAACTGACAGAGACAAATCCACGAACAGGTTGAGATCGGACCCAAAAAATCAACCACATATCAAGTGAACAACAGAAGTGAACACGAGCCCAAGAGAACACCGACGAAATGGGAATATCGAGCGCTCTCCTGTGTCCTGAGGCACGGATCACAGAGGCGACGATGAACTCTAATAATATGATGAACAATTTCCAGTTACAAAAGTACTTAGGGAATAACTAGACAAGTAACTAGCATATTCTCTTTTCAGCCCTTCCACAAGGCTACGGCATCTCTTTTATACCCAATTAGTTATAAGCCAGCTGGCTAAAGCAAGGTAAAAAGATAAATAGTGTGTTAACAGAAAAGTAACTGAGGTAACTTTTAAATGGTAAAGCGTGATGCCATCTTCAGAGCATGACAATCCCCTCCTCGAAATTCTCCTTGTCCTCAAGGAGAGTGATCAGGAACCAGGACGCCAAAGTAGAGCGATAGAAATTGGGGAAAATATGTTCAATGAAAGTGACATCCTCCCAAATTGAATGATCTTCAGACAGATTAGCCCATTGAACTAGCCACTGTGATTTAACCACCATACCATCAAGCACAGAACGAGTACTAATGACAAGAGCAGGTTCAGTTTTGATGTATCCCTCTGCAGTGACCATAGGCAAATCTGGGGATGGGACAGCCTTCGGGCTAGCATGCTTCTTCAGTTGGCTAACATGAAACGCAGGATGGGCCTGGGGAGAGGAAGGAAGCTGTAACTTGTATGTAGAATTCCCAACTTTGCTCAATATCAGATAAGGACCATAGTATTTAGTGGCTAGCTTCAAGTGCTTCCTCAAACCAAAGACAGTGTGACGATAAGGTTGCAACTTTAAGTACACCAGATCTCCTACAAAAAAAGATCTTTCACTTCGATGCTTGTCAGCATATTTCTTAATCCTTGTTTGGGCCTGGGAAAGAGTTTCCTTGAGCCTAGAAATCATCATAGATTTTTCAGCAAGATAATCTCGAGCAGGAGAGGAGGGTCCTAGAACCATTACTTCACTGATTTGTGGAGGAGGATAGCCATACAAGGGTTGAAAAGGAGCGCACCGTAGTGAGGTATGGTAACTTGTGTTGTACCACCATTCGGCCAAAGGAAGCAAGATGCCACTTGTGAGGTTCAGTGAAAGCCATGCACCTGAGATAGTTCTCCAAACATTGATTGACTCGCTCAATTTGACCATCCGTTTGTGGGTGATGGGCTGAACTAAACTGCAAGGTAACCTTCATGGCCTTGAAGATAGCTTTTCAAAGTTCACTGGTAACGATGGTATCCTTGTCAGAAACAATGGCTGAAGGAATGCCATGTAGTCTGACAACATGATCAATGAACAGATTAGCCACTTGCTGCACTGTATAAGGATGTGACATAGAGAGAAAGTGAGTATATTTTGTTAGTCTGTCAACTACTATCAGTACTACATCTTTCCCATTAGACTTAGGTAAACCCTCAATAAAGTCTATAGAGAGTTGTGACCAAGCCATTTCAGGTATTGGTAAAGGATCTAGCAACCCAGGATATTTACAGTGTTCTCCTTTTGCTCGCTGACAGACAGCACACTCGGTAACAAAGTGCTCCACATGCTTCTTGAGGTTAGGCCAATAAAAGAGATTCTTCACTCTATGCAATATAGCTTTAATACCAGAATGACCCCCTAAGGTAGAAGAATGCAGGGAAGTGATAATAGCAGTGCGAAGGTCAGTGGCTTGTCCCACATAAATTCTGCCTTTATATTGAAGAACATAGAATGAAGTGAGAAGTCCTCATGGCTATTGGGATTGATAGCTAGAGACTGAAGTAAATCCTGTCACAGAGTGTCATTGGCATAGCTCTTTTCAAAATCAGCAATCCAGATAGGATTAATGACTGACAAAGCAGCACAAGAGAAGGTCCTTCTGGAAAGAGAGTCAGCAACAACATTGTCTCTCCCTTTTTTGTACTCAATTCTATAATTGAATTCTAGGAGCTTTATCATCAACTTGTGTTGGACCCCTTCAGTTAACCTCTGATCCATCATGAACTTGAGGCTTTGGTGATCAGTTCTTATAACAAGTTGAGACCCCAACAAATAATGCCTCCATTTCTTTAAGGCTTCTAGAAGAGCTAGTGCTTCTTTATAATATGTGGATTGAGCTGAAACCTTAGGTCCCAATGACTGACTGAAATAAGCAAGGGGTTGAGAACTTTGCATCAAAACTGCTCCTATTCCACTGCCAGAAGCATCAGCCTCCAAAATAAAAGGTTCTCAGAAATTAGGCATAGCCAGGACAGGAGCAGAGGTGAGGGCATCTTTCAATTGTTGAAAAGCTATTGTCTGTAGTTGTGTCCAATGGAAGGAATCCTTTTTGAGCATATCATGAAGTGGCCTACAGATGCTGCCATAGGACTTAATGAATCTCCTGTAGTACCCACATAACCCCAGAAAGCCTCTCAACTCTGTAGGTGATTTAGGTACAGGCCACTCATTAATAGCAGTGATCTTATCAGGATCAGTAGCAACACCATTGTGACTGATTATATAGCCCAAATATTGCACAGAGGACACAGCAAAACTGCACTTAGTTTGCTTAACTGATAAAGAATGTGCTCTGAGAAGATCAAAGACAACAGTAAGGTGTTGCAAATGCTCAGTCAATGAAGTGCTGTAGATTAATATATCATCAAAGAAGACCAAAACAAATTTCCGAAGATAAGGTCCAAAAATAGAATTTATAAGTGCTTGAAAAGTTGCAGGTGCATTAGTCAACCCAAATGGCATGACTGAAAACTCAAAGTGACCAAAGTGTGTCTTGAAGGCAGTTTTGTGAATGTCCTGTTCTGCCATTCGAATCTAATAATAACGAGATCTGAGATCAAGTTTAGAGAAAATAACAGCACCATAGAGTTCATCCAGCAAGTCCTCAATGACAGGAATATGAAATTTGTTCTTAACCGTCTGAGTGTTGAGCCATCTATAATCAATGCAAACCCTCCAGGTCATGTCCTTTTTTCTCATAAGGATCAGTGGTGAAGAATAAGGACTAGAACTCGGCCTGATAAACTGAGCCTGCAACAATTTTTTGATAAGCCTCTCCACCTCATCTTTCTGTTTATGAGGTAACCTGTATGGTCTGATAGAAGGAATAGAATGGCCTTCTTTCAGTGGGATAGTATGATCACAGTCTCTTGGAGGATGTGAAGTGTCAGGCTCCTTAAAATATCCTTGTACTCATATAAAAGAGCTTGAACTTCAAGAGGAATATTAGATTGTTGAACTGTTTCAGCAAATGAAAGCAACCTCATATGAAGCAAGTAACCAAAAATGCCCTTCTCTGGAAACTTGAGGAGATGCTGAAAATTAACCACCTTATAAGAGGAAGAGATATTATGATCAGGAATGGTAAGAGTATGTCCTCCTGATAAAGAGATAGTAAGCAATCTTTTGTGCAAATCAATGCTAATGGGGCTATGCAGCAGAATCCAATCACACCACAAAATAATATCATAACCATTGAGCTGCAAAAGTCTGAAATCATGTCTAAAAGCAGTGCAATGAATAGAATATTTGCAAGCCTGTAATATACTAGTAGTTTCTAAAAATCCACCACCAGCTACTTTAACTCTGAGAGGAGGAGAAGCAGTAATAGGGTGATTACATTTACTAGCAAAAGCAGAGTCAATGAATGTATCAGTACTACCACTATCAAGTAAAGCAACAGCTTGTTTGCCCCCAATTTGTACAAGCACTGATATAGTAGTAACTATGGGAGAACCCTAAGCTGCATGAGCAGAAAGCAACATCAATTTAGGCTCAGACATGGCTTCACCAATAGCATCTCCAAATGAATTTTCCTCTTCCATTTGCTGTTCTACTGCCAACCAGTTATCTGGGTCCATAGCCATGGCATTGACAGCTTTGCGAAATTTACAAACAGCCTTATGTTGAGAAGACCACGGTTCACCACAACCCCAACACTTCCCTAGTTCTTTCTTAAGTTGTGGAAACTGGGACTGTGTCCTAGCAGAAGGAGTGATAGTAGGCTGTTTCAGAGAAATATTAGGAGCAACAGGTAGTTGTGGTTTAGTAAAATTTGTGACAGAGGGAGAAAAAGTTTTCTTAGCCCAAGCTCCCTTCTCTAGCTCTCTGGCTTTCCAATAACATTCACCCAATGTAGGACTGTGAGGAATCAAATAATGCTTAATTGTATCCTTCAACCCAGCCACAAAAGACATGATATAATAAGGTTCACCCAACTCTGGATGTGCCCTCTGTACCACTCTCATAATTTCCTCAAAAGCAAGAATGTAGGCCTGAACCGAAGTAAGTTGTTTGGTCTGGTAAAACTGTTCAATCACATTGAAATGACTAACAGGAGAAAATCTGTCTAACACCATCTTAGAAAATAATGGCCAAGTGAGCATAGAGAAATGAATTCTAAGACCCCTCCACTAGTGTTCTGCTGCATTGTGACAATGTAAAGTGGCAACAGCAACCCACATCTCAACAGGAACATTAGCAAGAAGAAAATACTGCTCACACTGACGGAACCAGCCCATAGGATTGTCACCACAAAGGAGGGAAAATTCAATTTAGGCCGAGCAATGGACAAACTGAAAGAGGGTGCAGAATAACTAGAAACAGTATTGAGTTCTGACTGATCAACTGTGCCAACATGGGTTTTAAACTTAGCAACAGGTAATGTACCATTTGCAACCTCTGCAGGATTAGCATCAGTACCAGAGTTAAGAGGGGTTTTACTGGTCTGCTGAGAGTTAGATGTCGATGATATTGTCGCTTGTCGAGTTCCTGGTACTGCCTGAGATTTCAGAGGAATAGCATCAGCAGCAGTAGGGAGCTGTGGAGTAGTAAAAGCAGATTGAGGACGATCAGTATTGCCAGAATCACCACCAGAAGACCATTGCCCAAGCAGGCGACAGATATAATCCACTTTTTCATCCATGTTTGACACCACTGAACGGATCTGAGCCCCAGACGTCTCTAACTGCGTGAGACGCTCCTAGGTAGCCTGCAAATCAGATCGGAGGGATTCCACAGTATCCCATGGATCATCAGCACGATCAGGAGTTGACATCTCGCTGAAGAAAACCACCAACACCAACCAGAGTCACGATATGTGGAATTTTACATGGAACAGGTTCCGCAACCAATAGAAGTGATCAGACTCACAAAACCAAGGATCGAAGGAATCTGATACCACTTGTCCGGTTGATCGATCAACTAGAACAAATAGATCAACTGACAGAGACAAATCCACGAACAGGTTGAGATCGGACCTAAGAAATCAACAACAGATCAAATGGACAACAGAAGCGAACACGAGCCACAAGAGAACACCGACGAAATGGGAATATCGAGCGCTCTCCTGTGTCCTGAGGCGCGGATCACAGAGGCGACGATGAACTCTGATAATATGATGAACAATCTCCAGTTACAAAAGTACTTAGAGGATAACTAGACAACTAACTAGCATATTCTTTTATCAGCCCTTCCACAAGGCTACGACATCTCGTTTATACCCAACTAGTTACAAGCTAGCTGGCTAAAGTAAGGTAAAAAGATAAATGATGTGTTAACAAAAAAGTAACTGCGGTAACTTTTAAACGGTAAAGCGTGGCGCCATCTTCAGGGCATGACAAGCATCTAAACTACAGAATTCAGTAGCAGAAGCTAACAGGAAAAGTACATCGGGGTTTCAGTTATCAGGGTCACGACCGCACACTTGTTCCACAGTTGCTGACCTTTGATTGGCTACTACTCGTAGGAAAGAATCTTGTTAGGGTTCCATGGACGTGCAGTTCAGGAGCGTAGCTTTTGTGGGTCCGTCCAGCTTCTTCAGCAGGGAGCAGAACAGATTCTGCTTGGATCAGCAGACCAGACCTTGGAAGTGCCTCAGATGAAAGTCCGGTTGTCACCGCGTGCAGTTTCGCGAAGATCAGAAATTCACGGCATGGGAGCGCCTCAGATAATACGCATTGTCCGGACTGCACATTTGGACGGACAGCAATGTCAAAGCAGGGAAGTTCTTCTTCCAAATGGCTTCAAGACACGCTTCTGTCTTCTAGGAGTCTACGTATGTGCACCTGATGTCATGAGTTGGAAAGATGCAAAAACAAACATGAACAACAAGGGTTGAAGCAACAGGCCACGATAGGCCCACCTGCAAGTAAAGCATCATCCACATAATTGGCACAATTCAACTTGCACCAAGCATCAGGCTTGTTGCGATAACTCTGCGCTTCTGAGGCACGGTGAACCGGATGTGCAACGGCAGAACAACATTTGGGCATGTTTGGTTGCCTAGAATTGGGAACAGTTGAATCAAATTCTAGAGTCCAGCTTGCTTGGCAGCCCCTGGAATAGGAATGCCAATTTAGCTCATTTCATTGGTCCAAAATCCACTCTCATTTCACTTTTCGAGCCCAAACCTCTGAATTCCTCAGAATCGATCCTCCTCTCTCGCAGCTGGAGGCATTTCTGTCGATGCTTTAGTGCATTAGTTTCTTCAGCGATGACAGAAATGCCAAAGCTTGTAATCAATTAAGACATAGGAAATCTGAGGTACTAGCACTCTACCACCACATGTCCTACCAGTACCATCGTGCTGCTAAAAAAACGATGGGAGTCGGAGAGAACTGTTTCCTGACACTACAAACTTGTGCTTTGTTCTGAAACAAGGCGGGTGGGACTTGGCTCGTAATAAACTACTTCCAGTACTTCCTAAACAGGTTTTTACTAGCATCAAATTGTTAGGATAGTTGCTCAGAGATGGGAGAGAGAGAGTTGGCGCCGTGAGCACTACGTCACCAAAAGGACAGGAGGCGTAGGGGAAGCCTCTGAACAGATTTCTTCTGTTTTATTCCTTGATTTCTTCAATCCTGATTACACTTATTTATAACCTCTACTGCTAACTATAGATCCTATATTAAAAGATTCTCTCAACTTACTAACTAGATTTCCTATTTTAAAGGATCCTCTCAAACTACTTAACTCTAAATCCAATTTTTATGGTGACCTAACAAAATATGGCAGCTAGAGGCTGCCTATCTCCTAATAGCGTGACACATATAACATTTCTCCCCTCTCCCTTGGCAAACAGCTCGTTCTCGAGCTGTAGTTCAGGTAGAACACCGTCTTCAATCTGGGGCTGCGGCTGGTGGTATGGGCAGATGACCACCGGCTTGGATGAAGTCTTTGTCAGTAGCCGTTGTCGTGGATCCCCTATCCTCCTCGACCTTCTTGAGGGTGCTCTGGATCCAGATCCTAAGGCGCCCGAGGTGGTCACCAAGGGTGAGGTCCAGCAGGTTGAGACACTCGACGTTGGCAACGTCGACACCAAAGATGGTGCGGAAGGCATTGACGATCTTGTATTCGGTGCCGGAGACGATGAGCGTGCCACGCACCCTGACGAGGGGAGGGGCGGCGGTGGCCGCGAGCGCCGAGACCTCCGTCGAGGTCTAATGGCCGGCGCGGCGGGGGATGGTGTAGGGCTGGCACTTATTGCCCGATGGCAGCTTGTTGACGCATCTGGTCCAGTCGAGATGGATTGGCACCTGGACGATGCCAGGCAGCGGAAGGCCGACCGAGCCCATGGTCATGTCGCCTTCCAGGGTCTTGACAGAGACAAGAGGGAGGCTCATGGCGGCAGCGACGGCGTCTGCTGCTATGGTGTTGGGCGGCTCGGAGGTGTGGCTTGCAGCGACCATAGTGACAGCGGCGGCATCTACCGCTAGGGTGTTGGGGCGGCTTGGCTCGTTCGGTGGCTGTAGCTCCTTTGTTCTGTAGTTCTGCATCTCATAGAAAAACAATAGTGAAAGGTTGACAGCGGTCGATGGTCGCGGCATCTGCTGATTTTCCCAGATGGGGCGAACGGAGAAGTCGGCGATGGTGCGAGTTAGTTCGTCGACCGCCTTGACCAAGTCGTCCCAGGAGGTATTTGGTGTCGAGATGGGGGTCAACGCCCCGGTGGGGTTCGTCGCCCATGAGGGGGTCGGCGCCCACGAGGGGGAGATCCGTGCCCAGGTGAAGAGCGGCGGTAGGGCAGTGATGGGAGGAGGACCTGACATCTTTGAATACCAGATGTTAGGATCGTTGCTCGGAGAATGAGAGAGAGGGTTGACGCCGTGAGCAGCACGACGCCTATAAGGGCAGGAGGCTCAGGGAAAGCCCATGAATAGATTTTTTCTGTTCCTTGATTTCTTCGATCTCTGATTACACTTATTTATAGCCTCTACGGCTAACTATAGATCTTATATTAAAAGATCCCCTTAACTTGTTATCTAGAGATCCTATATTAAAGGATTCTCTCAAATTACCTAACTCTAAGATCCTATTTTTACAGTGACATAACAAACTATGGCAGCTAGAGGCTGCTTATCTCCTAATAGCTTTGGCGCACATAACACAAATTGTAATCAAATTTTTCATGAATCAGCATAAAGATGACTGCTCATTGAGAGCATTCCCGACACAGGCAAGCACATGCTTCAGTGCAGTTTGTACGAAGCAGGTTTGTTGGACAGCTAGGAAACTAAGATAGACATAGAAATATACAGAACGCTAGCAACCCAGATCTTACCACAAAAGAGTAATTTATATAAATCCCGTAGTATGATTGACAGACTTCGATCATTTGCCAAACGAACAGCAGCTCCATTCTGGATTCTCCCTTGTTTGTATAACAATATATTCCAGGAATTTTCATTCATTACTATTCTGCACGATCCTTTCTTCCGTGCTTGTGATGTCTGGAATGCTTTCTGCTTCTTGTGTCCCTATCAGATGATCTTCTACTACTAGATTTGCCTCTTTCCTTGGATTCATGAATGATCACTAGAACCAGTATCAGGTGTGGAAGTCCGGTGTTTCCTTTTCTCCTTGCGTTTCATATCATCATGAGTGTCACTGGGAGAATCCACCTCCGGAATTCCACTCCTAGCTCTCCTAGTGTTATGGCGTTCAGTAGAAGAGTCATATTCTGGAGTACCACTCAGGTTGCAGTGATGCGATCATGTTTTCCTACTCTTATGTCTTTCAATATATAAATCAGAATTTGGGTTATACATCTGGTTTTGCTGATACGAAGGGCATGATCTGCTTTCTTCAGTTTTATGCTCATGTATCGCATATTTCAAATCAAGCTTTTTCAGCATTGGCAATGCAATCTTCCACCATGCCATGAGAGCTCTGATTCTCTTCAACTTCCATGTGTGCAGTTGCTATCTTTTCATTTCGTGACAACACACTTGCAGTGCGTTTAGTTGGAGGACTCTGGGATCGTCCGTTAATATTTTTTGTGAATGTATTTATTTATACTGATTGTTTGGTAGGTTAGATGGAACCGTCCATTTTTTTTTATATGTGTCTGAATAAACATAATCAACTAATTATATTAATATGATAATTATATCTTATAATAATATATTAATGTTTTTTAATATTAATATTATTATAGAAATGATTAATAATAAAATTTATTAATTATCACTAAATATACTATAGTTGTCTTGCCAAATAAATAAAAGTAAATATAATAGTACTTAACAAATATAATATTATATAAATAAATCCTAATTAATAATACAATAAATAAATTATCACTAATTATATTGCTAATAAGCATGTTTAGCAACGTGGATGAGCTCATCTAACTCAAAAAGCTGAACAACTACATCCAGCATCTACGGAAAATATTGTGTAATGATCCCATTCAATCGGACACCGAGCCAAACAAAAAAAACTAGATGAGACCCCTTAAGTCTTCCAGGCGGGCAGGACGCGCAGCGGGGCCTGTTACGTTCCTACAACACGGCCGACCCCCGACCAAAGTCTATTTTCCTTTTTGGGCCGAATTCAAGTGTTTTTAATTTTAATTTTTCTCACTGTTATCCAGCAGTTGGCTACTGGGCTACTCTCATCAGTATTAGCCTGTTTGTTTGCGCTACAGATTATGAGAATCTATTAAATTGTGAAAAATCTATATAAAAGCTAGATTGTGAAAATTTATTATATAAAAGCTGAAACAAACAAGTAGATTGTGAGATTGCGAACTAGAAATTTTGCATGGTGTGATACAAAATCTAGAAGCTAGTTGTGCGTGAGTTTTTTTTATATTTTGCAATTTCACCTAGTAATTAATTTTTAGCCTTTTTTCTTAAACTGTACTCTCTCCATTCTTAATCACCATTAAGTTCTAACATCAACTTTAACTATTCATTTTATAAAAAAATAATTCAAATTTTAAAAAAATATAAGTAGCGATTCAGATAACTTTGATGATAAAGTATATTATTACAATCTATATAATATTCATCAAACTTTTTTAAAATGAGACGAGTGGTCAAAATTGATATTAAAAGTCAACGGCGACATCAATTTAAAAAATCAATTTAACAACGAAAGGAGTAACTTTTCTAGATCCATTTGAACTATCGTATCTTTATAATTAATGTAAAAAAATAAGATGCCACATGGTTTTTTTATTTTCTGAATTTTTTTTAGTTTTAAAATTTTCCAGTAACAAAATTCAATGTTCCAGTGGTGATAATATATTATTCCAACAATAAAAGTTAATTGTTCTGGTAATAAGATTCAATTGTTCTAACCGTGAAAAAATAAGATTCAATTGTTCCAATAATAAAAGTCAATTATTCAAGCAATAAGATTCAACTCTTCCAGTGCTGATAATAAATTATTGCAGTAGTAAAATCAATTTATTTAGAAACGATAATTTTTCATAAGTATTTCGATGGATGCATGACTGCATGAGCGCAAGAAGGCGAAAATAAAAAATGAAATGAAAAATATAGAAATTAAGAAAGAAAAAAAAGAACAAAGAAAGAAAAATTTGAAAGGAAAAAATAAAGAAAAATATAGGAAAGAGAAAAATAAAAAAGAAAGGAAAAAAAGAAAAGAAAAACTTAGGCGGATTGTATAAGAATTGAAAAGAAAAAAATGCCTAGTAGGCTGTAGCATTTGGGCTTGAAATAACAATAGCCCAACGAGTGGAGGGTGCGTCGTCGGCAAGGTTTACAAAACTTGTCAAAACCGGCTGGTTTTCGCGGTTTTCGATGAAACCGGTATGGTTCGGTTTAGAGAGTCAGCCAGTTTTTGGTTTAATAAATTAAAAAAAAATAAAAATATGAAAACTGGTCAAACTGATCGATAAATCGGTCAAACCGGCCGCTAAACCCAAAAAACCTATAGAAAACCGCTCGAACCGATTTGATTTCAAATTCAAAAATTGTAAACCGGAAAAAACAGTCGGTAAACCAGAAAACCGGCCGGTTTTCTCTAAAAATTTTGATTTTCGAATTTGTCCTGTTTTCGCGGTTTACTGTAACGGTTTTTTCGGTTTTTATGAAAACCGACCAAACTGGTGCCGGCCGGTTTTCGAAGCTAGAACGGTTTCTGAAACCTTGGCCGTCGGGGGTTGTCGAAGAGTGGGTGGGATTTAACCTAAGCAGAGGCGATGATTTCCGGCGCAGAGCTGCCCAGCTAGAGATGGCAACGGGTGAAAGTCCACCGGGTCTAGTGTCCACAGGCCCGTACCCACAAGGAGAAAAGTTACCCCATCAGGGAACCCACTAAGAGTCACGAGTAATGTTTTCAACCCAAATCCAATCCCATCGGGTGATATCAATTTGTCCATACCCACTAAGGCCATGTTTGGCAAACGCGAAACGTTTCCTTAACCGTATTTGTTCCTGATCGGGTTTAAGTGGATCTATGTTTGTCACTTGAACCATGTGTGAGTTTGAATCCATGTCTTCTTTAATCCCACCGCTATATTTTACATGGTCACTTAAGACAAGTAATGAATCCAAGGCTCCATTAATTTTAGTTGTGCCACATTGTTCCCACCGGTCGATTACGTTTCGATACTTAATAGGTGCAGTTTCATTACATGCACAGAAAGGGTGCGAATGGGTGGGGTTAACTGGTTTTCAAAGCAGGTTGACCCTAACCGAACGGCCATTCCAAGTCACACCAGTTTTGAAATCATGTTTGTCAATCCGACTTGTTCCAAACCATTCCGAGATAATTCCATCCCTAACCGAAGGCCTAAGAGAATGAGAGAGAGGGGTGAAAATTAAAGAAAGATTTAAAAAAGCAAGTGAATTATGTAAACCAATAACTAAATATTGCTACTAAAAAGTGAAAGAACCTTATACACAATCTAGCATTCTTAGAATGCATAACTTTCCAATTAAAAACAGATTTTCATTCCAAAAGGTAATGAAATAAACTATTAAATTATCTAATTTTTTGGGTGTCGAATACCCACGGATTTACGGGTATGGGTTGAATAAGAATATACCCATACTCACATACCCAACAGGCAATGTTTTTCTCCCAGTAATAAACCCGCGGATCGAAAATTCACCCAAACCTGAACCCTAATAGAGTAAATATCCAATGGGTTGCGGGTTTCGGGGCCCATTGCCATCTCTATGCCCAGCCTCAGTGATGACCGAGTGCTTGCAGGCGAATGTATCCTCCTTCTTCGTTGATGCCGCCCCCCATGGCGGCGAGAGTGGCCCTGGAATACCTACCTTCGGTTTGGGCTTTCTTGACGACTGTTAGCTTTATGACCTTTGAAGTTTCTTAGAAGATATGAATTAATTTTGGTGATTGAGTAGAAACAATAGGAAACAGTTGTGTTTGTAAGTACCACCCCTCTAATTCTACATCAACATGGTGGATTTCTTCGGTGAATGACAAAGACAAACCCTAGAAAAAGAGTTTTCAAGCATCGAAGGACAAAGGCTAAGGACTAGATAGAGAGTTCATATGAACGCTGGTACTATTAAAAGGGATAAAGTCATTTGTCTTCTGTCATACAAATATTAGAGGGTGTGAATGCTCCTTAGATCCTCAGAAAGCACTAAAAATGGCAGAGAAAGCGAAGATGAAGACCGAAGATCAGATTCCGTCGAAGACAAAGTCATCGGACAGTACGGTGAGCTCACCGGACAATCCAGTGAACCAGGACTTCAGAGTCCAGAGAGAGGTGCTCTTTAGAGTTGCGGCAGAGGAGACACTGGACAGTCCGATGTGGCAGTCACTGGACAGTTTGTTGAGGTCGAAGTTGAAGTCCAGAGAAGATGTTTTTGGGAGTCCAAAAGTGAAAGTCACCGGACAGTCCGTTGAAAGTATGCACCGTACAGTCCGGTGTCCTTTGTAATGCATTTTTAGAGAGGGTGTTTCTCTGATCGAGGAGGAAGAAGGGTCACCAGACAGTCCGGTGATACAGTCATCGGACAGTCCGGTGATTGCATAAAGCAGTCAGCTTTATGACATCACGTCCCAACGGTTGTTTCTGAGTTTATAGCCTATTTAAACCGTGAAGGGGATGTTTTCTCGTGTGCCTGCGGTCTAAGAAGCTAGAGCCAACTTGTGAGAGGACAAAGGACACCACTAAGAGAGCATATTGCAAGATTGGAGATCTTGGTGCTAATAAGAGAGTGACAGAGAGCATTCATACACTTCTAGAGCTTGTAGAGCTTGAGATGAGTGATATTTGCCTATTACTCTTGGTGTGGGCAGCCTAAACAGGCTAGAAGTCGGTGATCGAACTTTCGAGGAGATTGTGTAAGACGTCACCAAGTTTGTACACGGTTTCGGGTCTCCCGCTCGAAAGGTACACCAAGAGAGAGCGCCCAAGCCTTGAAGGCTTGCTCTAGCGCTTGAGTATTTTGTGCGACATATTGAGTGCGACAGACAGGCCGCCGGTGACTTCACTCCGAGAGTGAAGCGTACTCTTGTGAGCATCGTTTCAGAACGACGGGAGAACAAGACTCCGACGGGAGTGGTTCAACGAGGATGAGGGGAAGACGCTACCTTTTGAGATCTCGAGAAAAAATCACTGAGCACTCTTTATCTCACTCTCTTTACTTACCGCATTTACTTACCATTTGAGTAGTGTGATAGGTTGTTCTTTGATTGCTCTTGGTGGCTATCATGCTAGTGCTTGCTTGTTGTTATTCTCATTCCACTAGCATTGTTAGAGGTCTTAGCCTACTAGAATTGTTTAGATTTGCTTCCGTTGTGATCGAGTCTTATAGTTTAAATTCGTAGCGAAAATAGCGCTATAAGTCTATCGATTCAACCCCTTTCTCAGTGTCTTTGATCCTTACATACAACGACTCGTAGTGCTGGGCTAAACTTCGGCTTGGGATTGCTTTTTGACCTTATTTACTATCACAGAAAAGGGCTATTTGCATTTTTTTTTTCTTAAAAAAAGGGCTATTTGGATTTATACCATCACTTTTATATGACTTTCATCTGTTTTGTTATATTTGACGCTGATTATTTCAGTTTTAAACTAACTAGCGTTAAATATAAAAGAATGATGAGGGTATAAATCATTTCTTCAATTTCTATTTGGAGACAGAGATAGCACTTGCGGGGAAACTTGAACGCAAACTTCTTGTACTTCTAACACCTGCAATTTCTTGTGGTATTCTAAGTCTCAATCAGCTTTCAAACTATTAGGACAACAATTTATTTTCTAATTAAAATTATTATCCAATAATAATAATAATATAGAGTACATCAAGGTAGTGTTTGGCTCCAGATGAAACTACGCATGGATGGAACCATATAGACAGATTGTGGTCCACACGTTTACTTAGTTGAATCGTACCGATTGGTTCAGATTTAAGAATATTACATCCATATACGATATCACTCCATTTATGAAAAAAGTCTAACGGTCCCGTCTGAGTTCTTCTAACGATCCCGTCTGAGTTCTGCTAGGCATGCTAATCACTCATGATTAGTGATTATTAGTTGTTTTATGATTTATTAATTAAAGTATAATTATAATTATTTATTATTTATTATAAATATGAAAGAGAAAAAGAATATACTAAATAAATTGGATGAGTTAGATAAAAAATCAGAATCAACAATTTTGATTCAAGAAGAGATTAGTTTTAAACATTGTCTAAGAAACAGATTAGCCCACCTGCTAAAAGAGGAAGAGGTTAAATGGTACCAAAGAGCGAAAGTAAAAGAATTATTGGAAGGAGATTCGAATACTACATATTTTTAGCTAGTGGCTAACGGTAAACATAGAAAGACTCGTATTTTTCAACTGCGACATGAGGGTCACATAATTGAAGGGGATGCTGATTTGAAAAAGCATATAACATCTTATTATAAAAATCTTTGTGGCCCCCCCAATTGTGAATAACTTCTCCATGGATGAAACATGGGTGGAGGACATCCCTCAAGATACAAAACAGTAAAACATGTCTTTAGTTGCAAGTTTTACCCAAAAAGAAGTGAAAGAAGCAGTTTTTCAAATGGAACATAATAAAGTGTCAGGTCCAGATGGATTCCCTATTGAGTTCTATCAAACTTTTTGGGTGACAATAAAAGGATACCTAATGGCTTTATTCCATGATTTTCACAAGGACTCATTACCAATGTATAGTCTCAACTTTGGAACAATTATTCTAATACCTAAGCATAAGGAAGCTAGTACAATACAACAATGTAGACCCATTTGTTTACTTAATGTCAGTTTTAAAATTTTTACCTAAGTGGCTACAAATAGAATATCTGAAATAGCTCACAAGGTGATTAGTCCAACATAGACCGCTTTCTTACCTGGGAAAAATATTATGGAAGGTGCACAATTTTACATGAGACGTTACATGAGATGCATAGGAAGAAACTAAGTGGAGTTGTATTTAAAATTGATTTCGAGAAGGCGTATGACAAAGTTAATTGGTCATTCATGCAACAAACTTTAAGAATGAAAGGTTTCTCTTCAAAGTGGTGCGGATGGATAGAATCTTTCGTTACTGGTGGGCATGTTGGCATTAAAATAAATGATCCAACAGGTTCTAATTTTCAAAAAAAAAAGGTGTACGGCAGCAGGATCCTTTATCACCAATATTGTTTAATATTGTAGTGGATATTGTGGCCATTTTGATTAAAAGAGCGAAAGATCGTGGTCAGATTTCAGGAGTAATTCCGCACCTTGTAGATGATGGCTTATCCATATTACAGTACGCTGATGATACAATTTTTTTTATGGAACATGATTTAAACCAAGCTAAGAATATGAAGTTGTTATTGTGTGCATTTGAACAGCTTTCAGGCTTAAAAATCAATTTCCATAAAAGTGAACTTCTTTTTGTTTTGGTCAAGCAAAGGAAAGCGAAGCTCAATACACAAATTGTTTGGATATAAACAAGGATCCTTACCATTTAGATACTTAGGACTTCCTATGCATTATCGAAAATTACGAAATTCAGACTGAAAACCAAGAGAGGAAAGAATAGAAAGAAAACTAAGTAGTTGGAAAGAAAAACATATGTCAGTAGGAGGACGATTGGTACTCATAAATCTAGTTCTTACGAGTCTAACCATGTTTATGCTTTCTTTTTTCAAAGTGCCGAAAGGTGTACGGGAAAGAATAGAGTATTATAGGTCTAGATTTTTTTTTGGCAAAGCGATAGTAAAAAAAGGAATATAGACTAATAAAATGGAGTATAATCTGTCAACCTAGAGATCAAGGTGGATTAGGGGTGCAAAATATTGAGACAGAATCATTGCTCGTTGAGTTACTGGATATTTAAGCTAGGGTGCGTTTGGTACGATTCTGATTCTCGAAGAATCAGAAACGTTTCAGTTTCAGTCCAGAAACATTTCTAGTCAGAAACAAGAATCACTTTAGAAACCATTTGGCAAACTTTAATGATTCAGATTTAGTAAAGTAAAGAGAAGGATTAAAATGACCAATATGTTAATACTAAAAATATCACAACTACTATATAGAATTTTACGAATAAACGGAACAACTTTAAAAAAAATAGAAACTAATAAAACAACTTTAAAAAACTTTGGGAACTACGAGACCAATCTAACGGAATAACTTTGGAAAACTTTAGAAACTTGAGAAAACTTTTTTGAATTCCCAAAAATTAACCATTACAAAATATTGCAATACTGTGAAGTGTTTAATGAGTGAAACACCCATCTGGCCGTTTCACGCCGCAAGCCAAAAAATTGAATCGATTCCCGTCGATTCTCCGGTGAAACGTTTCAATTTTTTATCGTTTGGCTTCCGTTTCTCGGTTTCGATAGTGAATCTGAAACGATTCTGTCGTCCAAACGGACCCCTAATAAATGAGGAGAGAATGTGACAAACTCTTTTAAAAAATAAATATTTGAAGTATCAAACAAAAGGACAAGTAGAAAAAAAATCAGCAGATTCTTATTTTTGGTCAGGATTAATGAAGGTAAAGGAGAAATTTCTAAGCTTCACATCTTTCAAGATGAATAATGGCAAACAAATTCGTTTCTAGGAAGATGTATGGCTTAGAAATGTTTCTTTTAAAACTAAATATCCTTCTTTATATAGTATAGCAAGGAAAAAGAGTGCTACAGTAAGCTCAGCTTTTGAAACTGTTCCTCTAAATGTGTCTTTTCGGAGGTTTTTATATGCAATCAAACTTAGATTATGGAATAAATTAGTGTCAAAATAGCATATATTCATTTAAATAACAATCCCGATATACTCTTATGGACATTGCAACAAAGCGGTCTCTTTACTGTACACTCAATGTACTCCCTCTGTCTCAAAATAATTGACGTTTTTGACTTTTTGAAATCGTTGTTTGACCATTCGTCTTAAAACGACACTAATTTTAGGACGGAGGGAGTATTTGGCTTTGATTAACAGAGGAGTCGTTGAGAGAACACGGTTATGTGGAAACTTATATAAAGGGGGAGTTTTAACAAAAGATAACCTTTTCAGACGTAATTGGAACGGCAATAAACAGTGTTATTTTTGTATGGCACATCAAAATATTGAGCACTTGTTTTTTAGTTGTCATATGGCAAGGTTTCATTGGAATATAGTGCATATCACTTTTGGTTTACAAGGGCCCCAAAAATGTAAGTGACATGTTCGGGGATTGGTTAGTTGGTGTAGGAACAAAGTTGCGGCGTTTATTACTTCTGGGTGCATCAGCTTTATGTTGGGTAATCTGGCTTAAGTAGAAATGACGTTGTATTTGACAAAACTCCAATAAAATCTGTTATGCAGGTGCTTCACAGGGGAACATATTGGCTCCGATTTTGGAGTCAGCTTGAGAAGAAAAATGAAGACAAGGAAGCAATAATAGAAGCCTGTCGAAGACTGAAAACAACAGGCTTCAGATTTTCACAGATCATGGATGAAAATTTAGCAATAAACTTTGCTTGTATTAGTCTTTCATTTAAAACGTGTATGGGGAGAACATGTTCTCATTTTTCTAGCAGCCGGTTGAGCTGCATGGTTGTAGCTTTGGTAGAAGTCAAAGCCGGTAATATATTTGCTATTATCTAAAAAAATTATAAATATTAATTACCATATGTATTTTATGATTATGTGTGACAACTCAAGTTATTATTAAAAATAATTAGTATTATTTACTATATTTTTAATGTCTACAAATATAAAAAATTTTATTAAAATTTCTTTTATATATATATATATATATATATATTAAGCAATAAAATACATTATTATACCATTCATACATTTTATATATCTTTCCATATAACTAACCAAACATACAACTTAAAATTATTATATCCATCATCTCATACAACCAACCAAACACTACTTAAATAATTTAAATGAAGGAGAGTTTTTCAAGAGCTTTTAAAAATGCTCTTAGGGAATGTTTTTGCTACCTTCGTCTCTAAAATCTTAACACTTTTAACTTTTAAATGTCATGTTTGACTCATTGTTTTATTTAAAAATTTTATAAAATATATTTATTTTTGTTATGATTAATTTTA
>BCLF01000085.1:225879-237104 GCA_001602275.1 Zoysia japonica | reverse complement strand
CCCCCCCCCCCCCCCCCCCCGACCCTTATTTTCTAGCAATGAGATGTAACTTTTCTACCGAAAGCAGGGAGGTACTGGTTTATCTCGCGAGACAAGGAAACCAGCATCAGGCATAGTATATGTTCATATGTTAATAATGTATTGCGCTTTTTTGATTGGTTTCTTCCATTGCACACCTTGTTCATGTGAAGGTTTGGTTCTGTAAATTGGTTCATTGCTCAGTGTGTATTGTGGGAATCATTAAACATGGTTACCTTTACGCTTATAAGGATAGCCAATGAAAACATATAGTGTACAGTGGTCAGTGGAGCGACCTTGTGAGGCATGGTTGCTGATTTTTTTTTTCCGTAGCATTTGCAGCAAAGGACCTGGCTTGTTGCGGGCCATCACTGCTTCCCATGTCACGACTTATTAGCCGGGCACAATTGTTGACGGATTAGAATGCCCTAGTGGGTCTTTCCTCTTCTCTGTTGACCTTTTCGAACAAACTATTTCATGTTCCTCTGGTTTCATATGCTTCAAACAAATCCATGCCATCTAAAATCAACTATGAAAGAGATACATGAGCTCGATGAAATAGAGAAGAAATTAAAATATCTAGCGAGTGATCAGCCAAACAAACACACACAAAAAAAAAACCTTAAACCGCAAGTGGAGCCAAGGATTTCCAGATCATCAGGCTAGTCTGAGTTTTTGAAAACGGCTACAGCTCCAGATTTCAACAGTGCCAAAAACTGGCTGGCTCATCAGTGAAACCGGTCGATTTTCATTTTTGCTACACTAATAGTATCGTTTTCAACTTCACCGAAATTGTGAAAATCAATCGGTTTTCAACAGTTTCGTGAACCTTATGCGTCATCCCCTCTTCCGGAAAAGGGTGTGTATAATCTACAAGGATATCCTTTCTTATATTTATGTAAGGCCCAAAAAGGCTAACTTATATGGTTTGTTAGTTGGGTGTATGGCACAAGAATATTTTTGCACCACTATTTAAAGAGGGGTATACCAACTTGAATAGTCAGTAAGCATAGCAATTTTATATTAATCTTTTTACACAAAGTGAGGATGAAAGCTAAGGAAGTCATATTTGGGCCTGGTATCCGGTAATTCGAATCCATGTACTAATTTTGTACACAACGTTCTTATTTATTACAGTACAAATATATTTGAACCAGTTTTTTAAGGAGATTTTGAATCAGTTAGAGTATCTCAGTATTAAAAAATTGTTTTTGGGCCCGACAGCAAACGACCTTGGTTCGGACATTTGGCCCAGCAATTGGTTCGGACCTTGTAGTGGCTAGCGAGCACGTCGCTCACCAGTTACTACATTGCGACAAGAACGAAGAAAGCAACTATAGTCTCGTCGCCTCTTCTCTTCATTTGCCGCCGCACAAAACCCTCACCGCTGCAGGCGAGCGTGGATCCGAGCCAATGGCGCATCCACAGCATACGACACGTCGAGACTTTCGTCGACCAGAACGAGGACGCAGGTGCGGCGCTCAAGTACGCGTACGAGTCCCTCCCCGTCCCGCCCGCCACCCCCCGACGTGACTCTCGCGTCCGCCGCGCGGTCCGGTGCGCCGGAAGACGGCGTCGACCTCATCAGCGGCCTCCCCGACGCGCTCCTGCGGAACATCGTCTCCCGCCTCGTCGCCATGGACGCTGTGCGCACCGGCGCGCTCGCCTCGCGCTGGCGCGGCGTCTGTCGCGCGGTGCCCCTCGTCTTCACCGACGCCAGTCTCCTTCCGGAGTGCAGGAAGAACCCGAGCTGGCGGCCACCCCTCCAGAGCACTCTCGGCATCTACAACGCGGTGTCCGCCATCCTCGCCACGCACCCGAGCCCGTTCCGCTGCGTCCAAATCACTTGCTGCCACTTGGACATGGACAAGCGGCAGATCAAGAAATGGATGCAGCGGATCGCCGACAATGGCGTCCAGGACCTGGCCTTTATCAATCGCCCATGGCCGCTCAACCTCCCTCTCCCGCCACGCTCTTCATCTGCACCTCCCTCACCCGCCTGCGCATCGGCGCCTGGAAGCTCCCCAACACCACCGACCTTCCGGAAGCCGCGGCACTTCCCCACCTCCAGGAGCTCTTCCTCAGCTTGATTGCCATGAAGGATAGAGACCTTGCATTCCTGCTCGATAGGTGCCCTGTCCTGGAGGTTCTCACCATCGTCTCAAGCCAGACTGACGTGCGCCTCTGCCTGGTTAGCCAAAGCCTGCCGTGCCTGCAGCTGGGCATGTCTTACGCGGGAAAAGATCGTTGTGGCAGATGCTTCTCGCCCGGAGAGGCTCCTTCTATGGATGACACGGCGCCATCACACTGGGGGGAACACGTTCTCGAAGTTCCAGATTGACAACGCACCCAACCTGAGCATGCTTGGATACTAGCACCCGGGACAGCACCAACTGCAGATTGGCCACGCCATCATTGAGGTGACAACATAAATAACAATCTTTGATTTCCATTCTGCTATGTTCTGTACTTCTGCCCAAATGGATATGTGATCTTAGTTTCTGAATATGTGCATTGCATTTGCACATTTGCATTGCGGCCGGGCACAAAGGTGACACCGAGCACTATCATCCCAAGCGTCACAACCCTTGCTTTGGAGCTGCATTTCGAGGTCCGCAAAGAAGTCAAGAGAGTGCCTTCCTTCCTTAAGTGTTTTTCCCAACGTCGAGACACTCCATGTAAAAGTAAACTAGTCAAGCTTCATTGTTTCATCTGGCATTTTATTTCACTGGCACATTGGGACCGCTAGCATACTAGCATGATCCAATTGTTTGTTGATGTTAGAACCATAACCATTTCTCTTAGATAAGGAAGAACCATGACCATACCAGCTCTGATTTGATTTGCAGTCTATGAAAGATGACAAGCCGACCGGTTCTGGAAGGAGGCCTGCCCTGTTGAATGTATCCAGCGCATGAAGAAGTTAGTGATTCACGAATTTAAAGGAAGCAAAAATGAGCATGCGTTCATCAAGTTCATCGGTGAGAGAGCACTTGTGTTGGAGCAACTGGTCATCATGCCATGTTTTCAAACATTCTGTATGTGTTCGAAAAGTGCTCTTGAGGTCAGGATGAGACCGTTTCTTGCTGTTAAATGGGGCAGTAAACTGGTCAAGTCGATCAAGCTCAAGTTCTCAACCCACCCTACTCCTTGGTATTTCCGTATGGGAATTGATGTTTCTTGTGGGGACCCTTTTGACCTTGATAGCAATGTCGCTCTTGTTGTTTCTTCTGCGTGATAGCAAAGACTCTACGGATGACTAAGTGACTACCAGTTATTGATGCTTGCATCTATCTTTTGAACATTGAGAAGTTTTAAACACATGAACTGGTGAAGAACTTGTTAAAGTCAATTAGTAGAAAGTATTCATCCTGCAGTGGTGTAAACTTGGCACTATATTTGAGAGGCATCAGCTGCTACATATATTTCATATTTTATTATTGTTGTTTGTTGGTATGTTGGTTTTGTGTGATTATTATGTGGCTCATTGACTGTTCATTGTGAACATTCATGGTGTTGAAGGATGGTGGGTTTCACTGTCATGCATTATCTATTGTCAATTGACCTGGGTGCTGCAGTTCATTTGCTTGCATTATCTGTTGATATGGGTGGTTCTTATCTTTTCCTATAAACAATATGCTTGGTCAACTTACGGTTCTGCATGAGTGTGTCTGTATCATGTTCCCAGCTGACTTGCTGAACAGTGAGCAGTGTGATTTTAACAATAGACCAAGGTTTATCCATCTATCAATATGTTTTGCTTTCCATGCATGTTCCAAAAGTTTGCAAGATCTCCAGTAGCATCCGGCTAGTGTGACTACTGACTAGCAGCTACAAGGAATTGAATTGTTGATGTAGACGCTCCTTGGCTTGAGAGGCTCTTCATTTGATGCCGACGCCGATGCCTCATGACTAGCGATCAAGGATCAGGATTGGTCATGCACCCAAGCTGCGCATGCTGGGACACTAGCAGCCAGGAATCCAAGAACTGGAGATCAGCAGCACTTTCGTCAAGGATCTAATTTTGGTTCTGTCCATGATGTATTTAAATCAGCAATATTTTATATAATTTCAGTTTGGTTTGCGTACTTGCATTGCAGGTGGGTACTAAGGTGAGTCCAACGCTTCTTTGGTAAAATGGACCAGCGAAGATTGCAAGCTGATTGTTTTGAAGAATACCGCTACTGAAGCCAAGCCACTGTTTGTGGGTTTTTTATTTGATGGGCTTTGAAGTTGGAAGGTAACACAGTTAAGATCTTTTTTTTTAGCGCAATAAAAGTTAAAATAATCGATTGGGTAGTAGAGCTACAGCAGTTGATAGTTGCAGATGGGATCGATGAACTTAATTAAACCCAAATGCAGAGGCCTTGAGAAAAATTACACACACTTTGATGAGTTAATCCATAAATACCTACTCTACTCCGTTATATCGTGATGGACTGGTAAACTTCTTGCATGGCCCCTTTGAAGCGGTTAATGTCTAGGGTGACGTTCTGGCCGTTAAGGAACGTGGCCCAAACCTTGTCGAACCCCTGGCGGTGAATGGAGTCCGGATCCGTGAACACGGCGTGGTCCTTGGGGTAACTCTCCTTCAACGTGGTCTCCTCCGCCGTGGCCTCGTACTCGACGTACCGCAGCCCCATGGGCGCCACCGGGTCGCCGTAGGTGTGCCGGCACGGGTACCTCATCGCGCCCCACGGGATGATCTGCACCACCGTCGCGTTGTGCGGCAGGAACACCATGTTGGTCAGCCCGGCGCCGTGCACGCCCACCAGCACGTCGCACGAGTTCACCGTCCCGGCGACCCGGTCCATGTCGCTGACGAACTCCGGCCCCGCAGCGATCACCTCGAAGCCCAGGCCGGTCAGGGCGTCCATCGCCTCGGCTTCGTTCGCCAGCGACCTCGACCGGCTGCGCAGGACCATGATGAGGCGAGGCTTCCGTCCGGAGCTCCGGCTGACCGGCGTCGCCTGCGGCCGCGGCAGCGAGTAGGTGGACCGGAGGAAGTCGCGGAAGGTCACCATGTTGTAGCCGTGGCGAGAGAGGCCCGGGTCGATGCCGAGCTCCTTGTGGCTCTCCAGCCCGACGTGCCCCGACGCGAAGCACCGCACGGCGTCGTCCGCGTCCAGGTCTACGACGGGGTAGACGGACAGCCCGCGGAGGATCGCCCGGTACTTGGCGATCCATTTCGGCTCGTAGTTGGCGGCGAGCAGCTGCACGCGGCCGTTGTACTCGCGCGCCGTGAGGTACAGCGGGATGATCTGGTCCGTCATGACGTGGTAGAAGTTCCTGTTGTAGCCGCCGGTGGAGAAGACGAGCGCCGGCACGTCGTGTCTCACCGAGCACTCTGGCGGCGGCGCAGCAGTGCTGTCACCGCTGTCACCTCCGGCGGCGGCTGGCGGTGGAATGGACCGCACGGTGAGCTCCCGGACGTACTCCATCACCGGTTGCTCCCACTTCCGTGCGTATGGCTTCAGCTTGATGGTTGAGTTCTCCGGATGGTAGGGGGAGGCCGAGGGGACATAGGTCGTGCCGGATTTGCCGTGGACACGCATGTCACCTTGGATCGCGCAGATATCCGAGTAACGGTTGCTTAAGTTGCAGGTTAGCTTGCTTATGGATGCTGCTGCCGTTTCTGCACACAAATATAATGTTTTTGTTAATTGCACATAACATAGAGGGAATTATTTTGTGCGATACGTGTACTACATCTTTGGGACCTCCTTGTCTTGTGTGCAAAGATGAGATAAATAATTTTTTTTCTAAGATATAAAAAGAAAACTTAATTACCTTTCGTTGAGTCTACGTCGATGGTCGTCTCTTGTCTTGATGCGCCCGAAGGTGGAGACCCAATAATCAAATCTAGAAATTGCAGAGGGAGAGCCCGCATGTCACATGTATCTTTGTTAACGAAGATCGAGATAATTAATTATTCTTATTTGTAAATCTGGTCTCCTAGCAACCCGATCGAGGAGGTGATATTTTGTAGAAGCTAGAAATTCTTCTTTTTTTTCTTTCTTTTCATGTGGTTACTAGCTAGACTACCAGATTGTCTAAGTCCAACAGTACCTAGCTAGTTTGAACCGTTGATGATCAGCAGTGATATATGATATACGGAAACTATAGCGTGCATTGTATGTATCTTGAGACCTATTCCCACCCACCAAAGTATGTGCCACCCCAAGGGAAATCTAGCTCCTTCACAACATCACCCAGTTCCTCCAATCCTAAAGAATGAAGGATCGCGTAACGCACGATCTTGAAAAAAAATTCTGAAGCTTTCAGGATCTCTGCTATTAGCTCAATTGCGGGCTTCCCCTAGAAAGCTCATGCATGTTCCTATAACCATGGATAAAATCATCCAAGACGTGGAAGAAAGAACATAGTCATGCTAGCTGATCACTAGCTTTGAGCGCAATCAAATCAACGAAAGAAACCATAAGCAAGAATCAAGCTGAGCCACGACGAGGCGGCGGCGACTTACAGGGTGGAGTCTTGGGCAGGAAACTAGCCTTCATCACAATCAGGGCAAGCAGCAGCAGCAGGACCCACACCGCCGCCGCACCGCCGCGGTGCTTCTTCTTCTCATGGCGTCCTCTCAGAATCCCCATCGCTGGATCTCAGACGCCACAAGCTTAGAGCTGGCTTCACCACACTGCAAGTAGCAGCTTCTTCCAGCCGTGTGTCTGACATTCCAACATAGGAGTAGAGTATTTGAACTGTAGCAAGCAGCGGATTAAGCATCGCATCTCGGATGGCGAGCTTACCGATGGGCTGACCAGCAGGCAGCATTAAACCCCATGCACGTGCTGTGAAGCTGATCAAGGAATCGGAGCACGTGAAACAGAGCCAGTCAACTGGTTAAATATTTTAGGACCTGCAGCCATTCATATTGCACTCACGAATCAGGTAGCACCAGCGAGTTGAGCCGTATTGATTGCATCACCGAGCATTCAGACAGAATTGGCGTTTCGATTGAATCAAGTTTGCAGTTCGATCGTGAAGTCAACGTTGATGATGCTTGGTCCCTCCAATTTTAATTGTTGTCGTTATTGATTTTCACTATCATTTTAGCTATTTTAACATATGGAGTATGCTACTTAGGCTGTTTTGGTAGAGTTAATTCTTAGTCAGAATAAGGAAAATTGTGTCAAACACTGTGTTGAAAAGTGCTTCTTAACTAATTCTGTGAAGTTATTCTCTCAACTAAAACTACAGGGATAGAAGCTGAAAAAAAGTAGTTTCTCTACATAAATGAATATCATTGTATCACTTATCTACAATCCATTTTTTGCATGGAAAATATTGACATCTAATTAACCAAAGTTTCATCATGCATAAATTATCTTAACTTCTAAAATGTGTAATTTCCATAGCAGTCACTTTCTAATTTCTTTATCAGTCACTTATAAATTACAATAGAACCACACAAATCACCAAGTATTGTAATCTCAATAATTTAATTACCACTGCCTCAAGCTGAGAATGCTAAGAACCAACATTGTCCTGGCATACGTCTTCATTATTTCTTTTCTTCCTTTTGGCAAATGGTCCTAGCACAGTCATATTGATGTTGTCATTGACCTTGCTTTAAGCCCTCTCCTATTTGGCTAGCGCAAGAACATATACTCATATCTGTTCCAAATCAAATATACATAATACAAGTTAACTTAGGAACCATACAGCTTACTGAAGAGCGGACTGCTTAGTACTAAACTCCCATCGCAAGTAAGAGCCAAGGCTTCATCATTCATGGACTTCGTAAAGCTTTTCTTTGACAGATGTGCATGCACCTCAACATCTCTAAGATAATCAAAAATTCATCTGACAGTAGGGAAGAAAGCTTAACTATTGACCCATTGTCCAGTAAGTGCAAACCTGGGGGTACAGTATACAGAGAAGGCAGCATCACACAATATCGCTCCATCAAATGTGCAGTGAAATGTGACAATCACTGCAGGACGGCGACCTGTGCCATAGAAACTATAATAATCTGGCCTTCACTTGTACAGACAATTTTTCTTGCTGAACTTTAGGCACCTTGCTGTTTTTCTTTTTCTTTCCTCATCAGGCTTCTAGCTTGGAGCTCGGGCTCCTGTACAGGCTAGCTTGGATCACTTTATCCTTTCTTCTTTCTGTAGCTACTTGTGTTTTCTTTTATATTAATAATAACATCGACTGTGGCAGGGGTTTCCCTTGCAGCATAATGCTCCAAAAAATAACCTGGCCTTCTGGAACAGACAGGAATTTATCTTTTCTTGTGATAGAAAATAGAATATAAGATCATATCATCTTTGATTTATGACATCATGGTTTGCTTGTGCTCCTGCATATCTTTGTTCCTTTTGTTGAGTTCTGATGGCTGAGTCTATAATGGCTCAATGAACTGTAGAGGGCAAAATCCTCTCCTGTTCAGAAAAGAAGTGTTTTTAGCCACCAAACTTCACTCCAACTTGTAATGCATCATATATATTCTCTGGAAATTCTTTGGCATCAACCCAGCTACTTCCTAACTCCTTCCTTGCTCGCTGAGAATCAAATACATTGCGATTCCTGGCTTTCTCATCCCACATGTCAATTGAAGCATGAATACTGGATAATATAATGTATGGCGAAGGATCCTCAGGTGTAATTTCTAGGATTTTCTTTGCTGCCAGTCTACCTAACTGCACGTTGCCATGGACTTTACAAGAAGCTAGCAAAGATTGCCATACCATTTGGTCTGGTCGACAAGGCATGGCATCAATGAAGTCCAATGCATCAGAAAATTTTCCAGCACGGCCATATAAATCAACCATGCAAGTATAATGCTCCATTTTAGGCTCCAAGTTGTATTTAGCTGTCATTTGCTTGAAGTACTCACAACCCTCTTCTACAAGACCCATTCGGCTGCATGATGATAACAAGCCAATAAATGTGTAATCATCAGGACAGACCCCTTCCTCTTGCATGAGGTGAAATAGCTGAACAGCTATCTCCTCATCACCATGCTGTGAAAAACTTGTGATTAGAGCATTCCACGAGATGATACCTCTATTTCTCACTGAATTGAATATTTTTAATGCAACCTGAATGCTTCCACACTTGGCATACATGTTTACAAGTGCATTCTCCACAGAATTATCAATATCGATTCCTAACTTCAAAGCCCTCGAATGAATTTGCAGTCCAGCTGTAAGATTTATGGTGATAGAACAGGCTCTTAACACACTAGTGATGCAAAAGACTGGAGAATCTAACCCTCTCCGGAGCATTTCCTTAAAGAACATGAGAACCTGTAAAACAAGACCATTCTGTCCGTAGCAAGTCAACAGTGCTGTCCATGATATGATGTCCTTGTTCTCCAGTAGATTAAACACAGTTTCTGCACTTGTAATATCACTGCATCTGCTATATGCAGTTATTGCAGCATTAAGCAGCAAAGTATCCAAATTGAAGAAAGTCCTTACAGCATAACAGTGGACCTCCTTTACCATCCTCAACTGTCCCAAAGATGAACAAATTTGCAGCACACTAGTAATAGCTGACAGGTCAAAAGCAATATTTTCCATGATCATCTCCCTAAACATACCAATTGCTTCTGTATTGTATCCATTGCGTGCATAAGAAACAAGCAGCGAGGTCCTAGAAAATACATCATGCTTTATTCGACAAGCCAACCTAGCCATCCCATCAACTCCACCACATCTACCATACATTGTCATAAGAGCGCTCCCCAAAGCAGGGTCCATCTCAGTTCCCATCTTCAACAAGCAGCCATGGACTTGCATCCCAACAGGAAGCAACTCAGGAACATCAAACAACTTCAGGATGCAAGAAAATGTCGCATTCGTGGGCCAAACCTTCAAGAGCAACATCTTCTTGAACAGGGAAATCGCTGAATCATAGTACCCTGGGTAAGCTTGGTTAACGAGGCAGGAAATCATGCTCGTCCAGCTCACAACGCTCCTCTGTGGCGCGAGTGCAAACGCCCGCCAGGCCGATTCCACGAGCCCACATTTGGCGTAAGTATCTACCAGCGCCCCAGCGACGCTCTCATCCTCGTCGACGCCAAACTTAACTGCGCAGGCATGCACCTGAGCACCCGCAACAATGTCTTTGGCACGGGCGCACCCTGCAGCGAGGGCCCCGAGCGTGAACGAGTCCGGGCGGTCGCAGTTTCCGTAGCCCGCTCCGCGGAGGATGTCAGAAAGAAGGATAAATGCCTCGGAGAGGGCGCCAAGTCGGGCCGAACTGGAGATGAGGATGTACCAGGAGGCGAGATTGCGGCGGGGCATTTCGTCGAACAGCCTCCTGGCGTCCGCCAGCGCGGGGCGGCGGAGGTATGCGAGTATGAGCTTGTTGCAGAGGAAAGTGGAGGCGATGCATCCAAGCCTGACGGCAGCGCCGTGGACGACTTGCGGATGGGCGCCGCCGCCACCGCCACCGCGGAGGAGGGCGGCGAGGTGGTCGTGCATTGGTGCCGGGCAGGCATCGGCCGCCCGCTGTACGCCGCTTCCGCTTGTTTGCTTGTTCCGGTCTTGCCCCCGTTGCGCGCGGAGCCCAAACAGCGTTCATCCAGTTTGTTAAAAAAAAAATCCAAATATACTCTCTATTTTTAAATTGATGTCGCCGTTTACCATAAATATCAAATTTGATCATTCATCTTATTAAAAAAAATATGATAAATTTTAAATATTTTGTTATAATTTGTTTTATCATCAAAGTTGTTTGAATTACAACTTATAATTTTTTTAGATTTCAATTATTTTTTTAATAAAACAAATGATCAAAATTGATGCTTATACTCAATGACGACATGAATTTGAGAATGGAGAAAGTAAACTAGTAGTATGAGTGCAAGATATCTGAAAAAAATATGAATCAATAAGTACTCCTCCATTCTAAAATATACTTTCTTCCTTCTTTAATTATTGTTGTTATTGACTTTTAACATCAATTTTAATTATTTATCTTATTTAAAAAATAAATTTCAAGGTATAATTAAAATATCTTTAATAATAAAGTAAATTATAACAAAATATACGATATTCATCAAATTTTTTTAATAAAATGAATAGTTAAATTTAAAGTTAGAAGTCAACAGCGGCAACAATTTAAAAACGGAGGGAGTAAATATTTTTAAGTTTAGTAAAAGTCAAATTTTTATCATTTTGACCATGAATAATATATAATTAATAACGTTTTATCATATAAAAATTATATTT
>BCLF01000085.1:166240-206908 GCA_001602275.1 Zoysia japonica | reverse complement strand
GTAGGCAACCAAAGCCCAGAACAGAGTTCCATTCTTGTCTTCCGTCAGATCTCGCAACACGGAAGGCGCGCCTGGTACCGTCCACAGATTCTAAAGTTGACCCACAGATTGGTAAAACCCTGTCGCGTGAAGTGGACCCAAGTTGCTTACAGTCCGGCCGGCAGTCTCAAGTTGGTGCAATTGAGCAGTAGCATTAGCACGGATTCTGGATGGAGACATAGCAGGCCACAATCGTATTCACTCCGTCCCGCATTTTAAGCGTAGACACGTGGATTAAAAATGATAAAAGAAATAATACGTGCTAAAAATGAGAGCACAGAGAGAAAAATAAAGGTGTATTAAAAATAAAAAAAATTGTATTAAAAAATAAAAATGACAAATTAAAAAAAAAAATTTGTGAACTCTACGATGACAAGTAATTGAGAACGGATCTAGGTATTTTTTTGCCATTGTTGTGATTTTTTTTTTAAGCTGCACAGCGTAGCCGTTCGACAGCAGAGCTGGCATCTTCGATGCTGCTTTGTTGCGATGTTTTTTAGTTGTAGCTACACAGGACAGTAGCAGCCACGACAAAAATAAGTTCAAGCCAACACTCCCTTGATTCCCGGTAACGACAATATATATATATTTCTACCATATCAATTTCTGAAGATTTCATACACATTTCTTAACAGCGACTTAAGTTTTTTTTCCGTACTACCGCATCAATTGTTGGGGACCAAGTTCTGAAGAACCTTAAGCTGATTCAGCGGTGGTGCTGCAGTTTCGTCAGAAGACTACCATCTTTGCCTCTCTGCACGGTTATCAAATTTAGATCAGGTTTACTATTTTGTTTAAACCGTTAAAACTAGTCGGATCGGTTTAACAAAAACTACGAAAACCGAAAAAATGAGTCAAAAACTGCTTTAAATCGAAAAGTCAAAATTTAAACGGTTTGCTACAGTAAACCGGCCGGTTTTACCGGTTAGCCGACAGGTTTATTCGGTTTTTACGGTTTCAAATTTCGAAACCCACCGATTTCACTGGTTAGCCGACCGGTTTTACCGGTTTATCGACCGATTTTATCGGTTTTCGGTATTTCAAATTTTTTTAATTTTTCAAATTTTTTAATTTTTTTTTAAAAAAGGGGAAAAACCGAACCAGACCAGTTTTATCAAAAACCGTAAAAACCGACCAGTTTTGAACAGTTTTGTAAATCTTGATTCAGATACGGAGCAGGAACAGGCTTTCCTCTGATTCTACGGTCGTGTCTAACTCCTTGCTTCATTTCTCGATAGACTTAGGAGGACAATGTCATTTTCGAAGTGTCATTGCACTAACAGAAGAGCCAAATCTGAACCTTTTGGTGATGGGAGGAAAAGGCAGGTCGGTCGGTCCTTGATGCATGTCTGCAGCAAGATGATGCATGATATCTACTGCCCCAGCTGTCCGGTAAAGATTAGTGAAGACTAAAGAGCAGAGGCTAGAGAGACAGAAGAGATGATAGCTACTACTCGCTCGCTGCAGGCTCTCTTTAGCTTTGGGCTCTGACCACAGGCTTTTCTTCTTTGCTGTTGCCGCTGTTCGTGTTCGCTTTCCTCGGATCCGGCAGGTTTATTCGCTCCGTGCATCTATGCTGGCAAATGGTACTGCCTATATCTAACAGTGTACTTTCTTCGTTTCAATAAAAGTTTATTTTTTTATATTTTGTTGACTACTATTTTGATCAATGATTTCAACAACTTTAATTAATTTTTATAATATAAATAATATATATTATAAAAATATTTTTTCTGATTTATTTAAAAGTACAAATATTAAATTTTTAAATATAATCGAATTTATAATAATTATTGATCAAAGTTGTAGTTAATAAAACTTAAAAATAAGTTTCTATTCGACCGAGGTTGAGTAGCTGTGCAACGGCGACAGAATGACAGAGTAGCCATTCATTCTACTCCTAGCTGCAGCAGGCAGGGCAGCTCTGTTCTATTCATTCTACTCCTAGCTGCAGCAGGCAGGGCAGCTCTGTTCTTTGGTTGGCTTCTTTTGCAGAGCGCTTGTGTTTGTTGATCATGGCGGCTTGACAGACTGGAACCCACCGCCTCGCAGCACGCATGCCTGGCTACAATTTGCCTTGTTGATGAGGAAAAGTTAAATTTGTGTACTGCAGTGACTATTTTTCTGCAGCGACTCCTGTGATTGGAACGCTTCTAGATTACTCCTTTCTCTCCTTTTATTTGTTATTTTAAGTATGAGTATGGGAATTAAAAATAAAAGTATAAGCGTGAGAATTAAAAATAGTGAAAAAAGTGAGATATACTAAAAACAAAACAAAAAGGAAAAAGATAAAAATATAAATATATTAAGAATATAAAAAAGTGCATTAACAAACGAGAATGATAAATAAAAGAGGAAAATTAGTGAACTCTAATATGACAAGTAAGTAGTACTCTCTTTGTCTCATTATAAATAATTTTTTTATTTTTTAAAATCAAATTTGATCATTTTTTTTATTCAAAAAATTTTGTGAAAATATTATTTATTTTGTTGTGAAATGATTCATTATTAAAAGTATTTTAAGATTGATTTATTTATTTTTTATATTTTCGTAAATTTTTTGAATAAAATGAATGATCAAAGATTGATTTTAAAAAATCGCTTCTAGTGATACAGAGGAAGTACTATGTAACGCTTCCATTTGACTCTTGTGATTGGAATGCAGGTTAAAATACTGTATGAATTGTTTCGATTGTTGATTTAACTATCGTAATTTTAGGTTACATACACGATTCCTGTACATCGCAATCCTGTGTTTACCAGAACACGGTACTACTATCTCTGAAGCAAAAATGGATGCGTGAGCACTCCTGCAACGTGTAGTATCCCGTCCGTCTAGAACAGAAACCACCACGAATTTGAGAATTTCGAAGAAGAAATTTCAGAGGAGAAAGAACAGAGGAGGAAATTGGAGGCGGAGAATTTCTGTTTGATTTTCGAATGCGGTGACAGGACGCACGAGCTGACTTATATAGCCGACGCCCCCTGGGCTGCGAACAGGCCCGTCAACCCAAACACGGCCCACAGCCTGCTAATTGAATTTGAACACACACCGATACCCGCCAATCTATCCTTAAGCACTTGGCGGCGTGACAGGGCCTCCCCCTGAAACACCAGCTGGTCCCCAAACTGGTGCCGTCGGAGCCGTCGGATACTTCGACTTTAAAACATAGTAATCTTTCCAGCTCGTCATAGAAGCCGGCAAGCCTGACCACTTGACCTTTATCGAAACAACTGCTGAATTCCCCTTCTTAGCCAAACGCCGATCCAGAATTTGCTTGGGTATGGCGACAACGGTGTCCGACAGAACTTCAGATGGAATATCAGAGAACACCGTGCATTTGCTGGCACATGAGGCTTCAACTGAGAAACATGAAATATTAGACAGATTAAGGCATGCTTCGGTAGCTCCAGATTGTAGGCAGCCGCACCAATGCGCTCCAAAATCTTGTATGGCCCAAAAAATTTGAAGGCAAGCTTCGGGCAAGATCTGGACACCACCGAAGCTTGAGCATAAGGTTGCAATTTTAGAAAGACAAGTTCACCTACTTGAAACCCCCAAGCTGAACGATTCTTGTCAGCATAGGACTTCATCTTGTTCTGTGCAGCAGCAAGATGAGTTTTGATAAGACCAAAAAGTCCTGACGTTCTTGCAACATAGAGCCAGCTTCTGAGGAAGTAGTAGAAGGCAAGGAAGGAACCAAAAGATAGGGGTCCACTCCATACAGTGCCTTGAAGGGAGAACACATAAGAGATGAATGGTGACAAGAATTGTACCATAATTCTGTAGAAGCCAGCCACTTGCTCCACTGAAAAGGAGAATCATGGACTGCACAACGCAAGAACATCTTTAACACTAGTTGACTCTCTCTGTTTGGCCATCTGTTTGAGGATGGTAGGCCGAGCTCAATACGGAAAACCATAGCCAGAGCCCACACATCATTTCCCTTGCACCACTTCTCAATGAGGTCAACAGATGTCTCTTGCAAAGAGTGTAAAGAAGCACGCATATCACCCTGTAATCTGATGAGACTCTGTTTATACTGAAACTCTACCCACTCATCCAGCCAATTACAGTTCATTGGACTGAACTACTCAAGCTAATCCATTCCAAGAATCATATCATAAGCAGCAAATGGCAATATCAAGGCATTAGTTGTGAACGTGTGTCTCTGAATCCACCAAGAAAAATTCTTAGCCACGTGAGAACAACTGACGGTCTGATCATTAGCTACTTTTATTGACAAAGGTTCTATTGACTGGATCACACAGGGTACTCTAGAAGCCATGTGCTCACTGAGGAACGTGTGAGAGCTACCCGAGTCAAGTAACTGTAGCAGAACTTGATTCTGAACAAGGGCTCTTAGACGAATAACCTTGGAGTTTTCTGAAGCAGAGATAGCATTCAAAGAAATGAATGCAGTATTTGCAGAATCCTCCACCATATGCTGCTCCAATAAATCCAAGAGATTATCCGAAAGAATACTGCCACCATCTTCTCCATTAGTGACAGCAATGTGATTCAACTGAGGAACAACAGCAGGTTTGCACTTGTGACCGGGGTTAAATTTGTCCCCACACTTATAGCACAACCCATTGGCCCTTCTGTATTCCTTCAGTTGTTTGGCTCGCCATAACTCTCCAGATGCAAATGAATCACTGAATCAGAGCGAGCAGTGTTGGCATAAGTAGGTTTAGCCAACACCGTTCTCAGAGACCCTGAAGATGCTCTTGCCAGCAAATTTTCTTGCACCGTGGCCAAGACAGCTGCACAGGAGAGAGATTCGGGTAATTGAATTTCAACCGCTGCAAGCAATTTAGACTTGAGAACCAATAGAAACTGAGTGACTAGGAATGTATCACTCAGAGATTTGTCATACAGCCTGATGTGATAAACCAATTGCTCGAACTACTTGCAGTATTCTTCGGCAATTCCCAATTGCTTCAGAGTCAACAAGTCCAGTATCTTATCCCGATGGGTAGTGACCTTGAATTCAGCCCGCATTGCGGTGCAAAAATGCCCCCAATCCAACATTTCGCCACCTTCACAGTACGATTGAAACCAAAGCGAAGCGTTGCCAGACAAGTGAAGAGAAGCCGCTGTCACTTTAAACCCATCAGGAATCTGGTACAAAGCGAAATAGGCGTCGCACTTTGCCAACCAAATGCAAACATCACTACCATTGAAGTGGGGAAATCCATTTTGGGAATCCACATACGGCGATCGCCGGAATCCGTCAAAGGAACCACAACACCAGAATCATGCACCGCAGGGGCAGGAACACCCGTCGAAAGCGCCCCAAAATCAACTACATGAGGCGAGTCTGGTAGAGATACTTGAGGGGCTGTCGAAGAAGTGAGCGGCAACGTTGCAGGACGAGATCCAATCAATCCGTCACCCATCGTTGGTGGAGGCAATTGTGCAGACACATTGGCGATGTTCTTCAATGAACTCGTAAGACGTGACTGCTCTTGATGAACCTGTGCCAGTGACTTCGTCGAGAGGTCAACCTTTGCTTGAATGAAGTCGAGGACTTCACAAATTCCTCGTGCTTGCGCTCCATGGAATCCAACTTCGTCTTCAATTCCTCAATGCCTGCCATCTTCGTCGCCAGGTCCTTGAGAGCAGTCTTCGCCATATCCTTGAGAGATTGCTCGAACATGGACTGCAGCCGCTGCTCGGTCTCAGACAACGCTTCCATGATGTGGCGTGTGTGAGCAGATTGACGAGAAGGCGCCATGGTGACGAATCTCGAACCAAAACCGATCGAACCAGGAAGGAACCGCTGCAATCAAACCCTAGGGTGATTGCGAACCAAACTGGAACTACCGAATCGATGAGGCACAGCAGCGAGAACGAATGTCTGAGATACTGAATCTGATACTAATTGTAGTGTCCCATTCATCTAGAACGGAAACCACCACGGATTTGAGGGGTTGGAAGAAGAAATTTCAGATGAGGAAGACGAACAGAGGAGGAAGTTGGAGGCAGGAAATTTCTATCCTTAAGCACTTGGCGGCGTGACACAAGGCAGCCTAAGCCTTAAAATAGGCATGCAGTCCGGGGCACAAACTGATTGAAACGATCCAACAATGAATCCATTCACACGATCCCACGGGCGTGACCAAGCATGGTAAGTATCTTTGATCCCAAGGCCTGCAGCTCTGTTCCTTGGTTGGTCAATTGGCTTCTTTTGCAGAGCGCTTGCGTTTGATCATGGCAGTTCGACAGACGACAGACTGAAACCTACGGCTCGCGGTATGCATGTGTTTGATCATTGCGAGGAATTGTTGATATAGTGCCGTGAATATTTTCTTCGGTGGGTACTCCTGTGATTGGAACGCTTCTAAAAGTTCACGTAAATGATTTCTAAAAGTCAAAACGACACTTATTGTGGTACGGAGGAGAGTAGTTCTTTTATTGACCATTTATCTAGCAGGTTAAAAAACTGTTTGAATATTTTTTGGTTGTTATTTTACTAGAGTATCGTAACTTTACTTCACACACACGACTCGTGTAAGTATATTGCAATCCTGCGTTTACCAGGACGGTATATGAGTCTCTGAAGCAAAGAAGATGCGTGAGAACTCCTGCAAGGCGGCTTTAAAATAGGAATGCAGTGGTTTGCACAAACACCCTACAGATGGATTTCGTTGCATATATATATACTACTTGAAGACGATCCAATAATGAATCCGTACGACCAATCCTGTGGCCAACTAAAATAAAATGATCCCCGGCCGGGCGTGACTAAGCATGATTACAACTCTCTTTAATCCCCGTTTCAATAGCTAAATTAGCCTTTCAATTTGACGGTTTCATCGGAAGGGGCTGTTATATGTTAACAAGGATCGAGTAGGATTAATGGGAGAATGAAGAGGATTAAATTTTGATCTAGCTTTGTGAAGGCTTAAATCCTCCTCGTTCCAAATCAATTCTGGCTTATACAAAGAATAACAGAAGTTACAGAACATGGCCTAAGTTTTTCGAGCGTATCCATCTCAAGGATATGATCGATCGTTCGGTATCCACATGCACTTACAGAATACTGAATCCATCTGTTGAAGTGCATCGGCGACACGGCACCGACAGTTTAATGATCGATCATATTGTGCCAGTTTAATGGCCAAGATGATGCTGTTAATATCGCTTTCTGCAGAGGTGTCCGGCGATGCATGTTGGCAATTAGTTTCAGTTATGTACAAGTACGCGCGGCGATTATGTTAGCCGAGGGAAGCTTGAGCATGACGCTGACGTGACAGATTATTTATGCCGAGTTCCGTAGTCAAATTAAACTGCGTCCAGCAGCAACAAAGACATTTGGAAAAGCTAGGGATTGTGGGGAAAAATTTGGAAAAGATCAGAAGCGGCCCCGCCCGTGTTCTTTCAGTCGCATATATGGGTGCATTTGGAAGTGATTCCAACGGCTATGCTGCTGCTGTGTCTAGTTAAAACTACAGTAAAATGCTGTTGACTGGCTGCAGCCACAACGCGTCAGCAACTGCGGCCAGTTCAATCGAGCGAAGCATATATAGCTCATCACTGGAGAAGCAAACAAAATGTTATATAAGGTCTCCTTTGGTTTGTGGGAATTTAAACAAATTTTTATAACTTTGATCGATTCTGTGAATATCCTCCGTTCCAATGGAGTTCTAAGGATGTGATTGGTTCGCTTTTCAGTGCAGTCCGACTCGTTCTTCGGCAGCCAGGTCAGTAGTGCGCGAACCTGGTTCGACAGAAACAAAATCTAGTTTCATTCACCGTGAGCCAACCTAAAGCTACCTTTTTACACATGCAACCAATCAAGCGGTCGTTGCATTGTATCAGCCTGACCAACATTGAATCTAGCAACTAATCAATGAATTGCTACATCAGGTGAGAATGGTTGAACCTGATGCATCTGATGCATCCAAGCCTAAAGGTTGAAGCGCATCAAAAAACACTTTGAGAATGGAAAAGAGCTCAAGATTGTTTTTGGCACCGCTTATTCCAACTCCAGCTTATGCACTGTTCAAACGACTTCTATAAACCCCTAGCCATGGATGGGTAGCTCTGTGACTGCGACATAATCCTATCCAAAGTCCAAACACCCAAACGAAACTGCAAAACGTTGAACGTTTCGAAGGAGTGCTATTGCTATGTACAGTAAAGAAAGCTAGCTTACTACTCCTATGTCAGTGTCCCCAGTACGTCACCCCGCTGTGTCTCCGTCGCTGAAATTGAAAGCTTCCTCCTCCTCGTCTCATCGATCGTCGTCGCCATTGAAAGCGAAAAAAAAAACAGTTAAATTCCATTGCCTTGTTTGCATGCACATCCTTTCTTTCCAGTTTGGTGGGTGTAGGTCTGTCTGCTCTGCCAACCATCTCTCTCTCTCTCTCTCTCTCTCTCTCTCGGTTATGTATTTATGCAGGTTACCTCAGCGGAAAGCGCAGACGAACACTCGATGCCCTGCTGCGTCGCATCGCTGCGCGCCCAGCTAAAGCCATTGCCCATTCCTTTCTTTCCTTTCTAAAGCTGCCACGCTCTCTGAGCTTCTTCCACACTCCCTGCCTTCTTCTTCGTCTCACGTAGCCACACACATGCACGCGCGACAGCTGAACTGAGCCCGCTCGTCATGGCGAGAGCCTTCCACGCGGCGGTGGCGTCACTGGCCGCCGCGGCGTCGCCGCTCCCGTCCAGGCACACCGCCGCCCGCGGCGGCCGCGGTCTCGTCAACCTGCACTGGCTGCTCCGGAAGCGAGCCAGCAAGGTACGCCACCAGATGGGACAGGAGCCCGACCAGGCCTACGACGACGACGACGAGGGCGCCTCCATGTTCGGCGGGGCCACACCGTACTACGCCGCCTCCGCTGCCGCCACGCCGTACTACGCGGTGGAGCCGATCAGGAAGCGCGGCGAGGCGCTCACGCGGCTGCGGGCGGCGGTCCTCAAAGTGCTCGCGCGCGCGCGGCGTGGGGGAGGGGGACGCAGGCCGCTGGGGTCATGCTCGTGCGTCACCGGCACCATCTTCGGCCGGCGGCGCGGGCGCGTGCGTCTCGTGCTGCAGGCGGACCCGCGCGCCCCGCCGGCCATGGTGGTGGAGCTCGAAGCGTACTCCACCGGCGCGCTCGTCAGGGAGATGGCGTCCGGGCTCGTCCGCCTCGCGTTCGAGTGCGAGAGGGCGCAGCAGCCGCAACCAGGTGATCGATCGATCCGTCGAGCAAGTCCAGATCGGTCGTCTCTTCTTCTTCGTGTTCCTGACCGTCGCTACGGATCGGCGAACGAATAATTGATTGATCAACGAGGTGCGTGCATGCATGCAGGTGACCACAAGAAGAGAAGGCCGCCGGCGCTGGTGGAGGAGCCGACGTGGCGCGCGTACTGCAACGGCCGCAAGTGCGGGTATGCGGTGCGGCGGGAGTGCGGCGCGGAGGAGTGGCGCGTGCTGCGCGCCGTGGAGCCCGTCTCCGTCGGCGCCGGAGTGATCCCCGAGGACGACGGCGGCGTCGCGGCGGGCGACGGTGACATGATGTACATGAGGGCCAAGTTCGAGAGGGTCGTCGGGTCCAGGGACTCGGAGGCGTTCTACATGGTGAACCCCGACGACGGCGGCGGCGGCGGCGGCGGGCCGGAGCTCAGCATATATCTCCTCAGGGTCTAGCGCCGTCGTGTCCCTGTGTGTGCACTACTTACCTAGTGATTTGGCATGTTTTTCGGTGTTTTCGGCTAATTGTGCAACTGTTGGTGGTTTCATTGTGTACTGTCTCTAGCTCTAATTACATTGTGTTGTGTGTTAAATGCGAAGTATTGATATTGCAAGATGAGAGATGACGACTTTTCGTCTTCTTCAGGAAAATAATAAATTAAATTGATTGACTTCTCTGTGATACAAAAATAAAAAAATGAAAACAATCTTTTATTTTCTGATGGTGCATCCTTAATTTCTCATTTCCAAAATATGTATTTTGTTTACGAGTTTTATTTTTGTACCATCTAAATAACTAATAACTAAGTATATACTCTCTCTGTTTTTAAATTTTGATTTGCTAGGACACGCGACTGAAAAAGTACAGACAAAGGGGCATGGTTCAAAAAGAGACGCCAGGGCACTTAAATTAGAATACCACATTATACATATATAATAGCTATATGTACTAGTAGAAAACACGAAAAGATACACAAAATTTTCAAAACAAACTGCAATTGGTAAACTAACTGTAGCTTAGAAAATTTATTCCCAGAGTCATATACAGGATAAGGGCATGGAGGTTGACGGTTGCTTGGATCAAGAACATACAGACCAAATTTATACTCAGTGTCATGGTCCAGCCTACAAGTTGTAAAGTAACTGCAGATTGGAAATTTTTGCAAACAAGCGCTCTGCGATTTTTTTTGTCATGCTCCATCTTTCAATTCGTTATATATTTGACTTTGATTAATTTTTTATATTTGACATCTAGTATAAAAATAAAAAACATATGGAGTATAAATTACACTTCATCAGTTTTATCTTCAGCAAATCAGTTCAGTCCATTTGGTATTTGACACATTAAGTAACAATTACCATATACCTGTTTTACGCATCGAAAAAAGGTTGATGGCACGAGAAAAAGGAATCCAAAGAGATTATACATTTCATGACCTTTTCCTTTACTTTGCTACCCGTTGTATACCTTTAATAAAAGATAGTAATCATTATACTCTACTACTGTTTAACATTGCTCCTTATAATTGTGATAATAAAGCTACTTGGACAAACATATCGATATCTTGCCACCCTTTTCTATAGCACATCAGAGATGGTGTTCATCCACCATAGACTCACTGGACACAAAAATTCGTCATGTGGTTGCTACTTAATCTAAAATGATAGTGCCTTTTGATTATTTGGTTTTCATTATTATATATTTTGTATCATAATACAAAATATTACTACCAAATAGCATGGAACCTTTTTTGTTGAAAAGTAGAAAATGATTGGCTTTTTAAGTTACTCCCTCCGTCCCAAATTATAAGTGATTCTAAACTCTCTCAATTTTCCTAACTTATAAATCGTTCTCACTTTCTGAGTCACCTTTTTTCTTCCCAATATACTTCTCATTTCTATCTCTCTTCTGTTTGTTTTTCGTACATCTCATATTTTTTATTTTTCTTAATTTCTATGCACACACCCCAAATGACTTATAAAATGGGGCGGAGGTACATTATAATATAATGCACATATAGCACACTTTGAATACGTTCTAGAGAAATATTTTCAATTCTACTATCAAAGCTTAGATTTACATATTTGCGACAAGAATTAAAGTTCTTTTTTTAAAAAAAGAACTAAGAAATGCTACAATATTTTCCAAAAGATATATATTCCCTACCAAGATTATTCTAGCATTAATTACACCCACTGATGTTGTATGAGAAAGATGTTATTTAAAATCCCTGCAAAATGCTATTTAATTACAAGGGAAAAGTACAGAGAACATCAGAAAGGTGATCCCAACATATCCTGAACCCATTTGATTGTTGATGCCCTATCATTAAGGTTCAAGAACCACATCGGGGTGGCTTTTTTTCGCTGCCTTTCTTGGTTTCTTAGATCATTTATTCTGTTGTTAGTTGGGCGGGCCATGACATGAACTTGAGATGAACACTAACAACTGTGATGGACCAGATCCTTGGAGTGGGTAGGAATGCATGGCATATGCACATACAAGACGACTAAATGAGAGGCTATTTGTCGTGACAATTCGTCAATTCGTAGGTTTGTTGGGTCAGTGAGAGACTTACGGTATGGACTTAGGGGTAAAAAGGCGTAAAAGCATGCTAGGCGTAAAAGCATGCTAGACAATCTGATGGTGATGGATTCCTAGGTTTGATGGGTTAATTACCATGTTGCCTGATCAGCAACGGCGCCTTTTTTTTTTTTGACCGCAGTTGCTCTAATCCGGGAGAATAGTTTCAAATAGGTCAATTCAATTCCTTTCCTCCCTACCAGATTTTCCTCACAGTTTGGTGGAACCGAGGATGAACATAAATGTTCAAGCCCGATGTAATATTAGCCTCGATTCCTAGACAAGCAGGTCACACAAGAAAGTGGTTTTGTAAACAAGTTCTATATGAAAACCATTTCATTTTTAATTTTAAAACTTAGTATTATTGTTCTTAAATTGTTACCGTTAGCATTAGAATAATAATTATTGGTTAAAAATAGATTTGTTGTTGTAATGAATACAATATAATAACAGGAAATTTCATTTAAACAGTTTTTTCCTTTTTATCTAGGGACAATTGCAAAACAAGTCTACTCTTATTCTCAAAATGTTTTTTTTAGACTTTGCAAAATTGGTCCTGTTTTTTAAATTTGAAACTTCTGTTAGGTCCTCTTTTTAACACCGTTAGCGGTAACTAATTTTCAATCTAAAGAAAAATAAAAATAAATAATAAAAAGACAAAATTACCCTCCATTATCCTTACATCCTCTTGGGTTTGCATTCAACAATATTTTACGTAGTTTATTGCATATTAAAAAAATATTTAAATTGTGCTAATAAATTATCTAAATTTGTTAAATATGTGAATCTTAGATTCCATATGCAAACTACTCAAAACATGACTAATTTTGCAAAACCAAAACAAAAATAGGATCAATTTAGCAAGGTATATATATGTCTTGCTACGTAATATTTAACATCGTTAACACCACTTAATGGAATAGGATCGATATTATGCTTCAAATTTGAAAAAAAAGAACCAATTATGCAAAGTCTAAAAAAGAGAACCATTTTCAAAATTAGAATCCAAAACATAACATGTTTTGCAGTTGTCCCTTTTATCTATAAAAAAGCTGAGTGTGGTATAGGTAGTGGTCATGTCACTCTTCCTCCGCACTGATTGGTGGGTCCACTACATCTCACAGTGTTATCCTACTAACAACTACTTAGTGTAAACTTCATAAGCCTATGCCAACAACATGTCCAAATTACAATTAAATACTCTCATCAGTATTAAAATATTAACACAATTTACCTTTAATATATTAAGATAACAAAGCTTGCTATATGAGGGCCAAGCCAGAGGTAGTTGTCCAAACCGACTGTACCTAATGGGCCGACCGAAGCACGGAAAAATAGCTTGACCCAAGCACAACACGACAAATTATTAATCGGGCCTATACCAACCTCAACACGCAGCTCGAACCGTGCTTGGGCCGACCGAAGCATGGAAAAATAGCATGACCCAAGCACAACACGGCACATTATTAATCGGGCCCATACAAACCTCCACATGCAGTACGGACCGTGCTTGGGCTGCCACCTTGGCCTATTGAAAGGTACAACATGGCCCATTAATCTAGCGGCACAAGGAAGCTCATAAACGGCCCATCTCGACACGGTCTGTTAACGGGCTAGCCCTGCCAACCCTAGCGTGGCCATATAAAATCCTTCATCCTCGTTCCTCTCCCATTCCCAGCTCACCTCATCGGCTTGCCTATGCTGCACTGCCTCGCCTTGCATCGCCTACCGTCGTCTCGTCTCAGCTTGCGCCGCCACCGCCTCGCCCCACCCAAGCCGCCACCCCGCAGACCCTCGCCTAGCTCCCGCCTCGCCTCGCCGGCTCCCGCACCGCGCCGCCCTGCCTGCCAGCTAAGCAGCAAGGACAGGGAGCCGATGGGAGGTGGTGCTTGGGGTGTTGGAGGGTCCGGAATTTGGGATCATAATTTCTGCCATTTATGGGCCATCGTGCCATTTGTGAATTGTCGTGCTTTCGGGTCGCGCCACCTTGCACGGCCGTCTTGCTTACCAGCAAGGCAGTAAGGACAGGAGTTCGAGGGGAGATGCGCTGGTGCTTGGAGCGTCGAAGCGTCAGAAATTTAGGGATCACGATTTCTACCATTTGTGAGTCATTTTACTATTTGTGAGCCGCCATACCATTTGTGAGTGGTCGTGCTTTCGGACCGACCCGCACAACTATAGCTTAGTATGCCGAACCGTAGATGAACGCTCGAGCTTGTAGGTTGGTATGGTATGATCCGACAATTAAGCATACCGAATCAATATGAAATTAAAATTGTCGAACCTTTTTAACTTGGACTGCGCCGTGCGAGTGGCCGGTTTGTCCTAATTACGGGCGTAGAGATACCAGTGGCGGAACTGACGAAAATTTTAAAGGGGTTACATAAATTTTTTTTTCCAAAAAAAGTAAAATGCATCAAATTTTTATTTTTATTACATATATATCAAATTTAGAAATTAGCATCAAAATTTAGCAATAGACAAAAAAAACATAACAATAAAAAAATATCAGTATCAAATTTTTTTTATTTTTATTTGAATTTTTTGTTGCTAGATGTTATGTTCTTTAAAAATTTTAATGCTTAACTTTGGTTTACTAGATAGATTACACCATAAATTAAAGAACAATATGATTAGAGGATAAAAATATTTTAGTACTCCTCTGTTTTAATTTATAAGTTGTTTTGAGAGTAGGCAAGAAAACTAAAGAAAGTGAAAAATGTGGAATGTTAAATCTAGAATGACTTATAGTTTGGACGGACGGAATGCCTCGATAGAAGCTTATTTTTAGATTTTGTTCACTTACAAATTTGACCAATGATTTATATAGATTCTGTTAAATTTAAAATCTAGTATTTATATTCATAATCTTTCGTAATATCTGAACCATTTTGTGTTCTAAATTATTTTTACTAAACATTATAGATAGATTCATAAAGTAATTTGCATCTTTTTTCTAGACAATATTTTTTTGGCATGTAGAAAGCAATATATACTTAAGAAAATTTCCAATCATAGGGGGTACTCCAATTGCGGAACTACTTAGTTTAAAAATAGTTTAAATAATTATCTAAGCTATCTATAATGTTTAGTAAAAATAATTTAGAACACAAAATGGTTCAGATATTACGAAAGATTATGAAAGTATTTCTTTTGATGAATCTAAAAGTACAAATACTAGGTTTTAAATTTAACCGAATCTATATAAATCATTGGTCAAATTTGGTAAGTCAACAAAATCTAAAAATAAGCTTCTATTCACACATTCCGTCCTTCCAAATTATAAGTCATTTTAGATTTAACATCTCACATTTTTCACTTTCCATAGATCCCTTGGCTACTCCCAAAACAACTTATAAATTGAAATAGAGGAGTACTAAACTATTTTTATCCTCTAATCATGTTGTTCTTAAATTTATGGTGTAATCTATCTAGTAAACCAAAAGTTAAGCATTAAATTTTTTGAAAAACATAACATCTATCCACAAGAAATTTAAATTAAAATAAAAAAGTTTGATACTGATATTTTTTATTGTTATGTTTTTTGTCTATTGCTAAATTTTGATGCTAATTTCTAAATTTGATATATATGTAAGTGTGGACAATAAAAATAAAAATTTGATGCATTTTATTTTATTTTTTAAAAAAAATTATGTAGCCTCGCTTAAAGTTTTCGTCCAGTTCCCTCACTGATCGGAGGATAGAGATCCTACTAGTCCACCGTGTAACTGAGTGAGCACGTCAGACTGCGGGCCTGCACGTCATTTTCGCGAGTTGTTCTGGGCCCACATTAATCGGTCCACTACGCTCCCACTTCTTACATTTCCATAACCTCTTTATACCGTCCCGCTCACTTGCTAATGTAACCGCCAGATGGGCCTACGCCGTCAATCAGGGTCCCACACGTAAATGGGGGTGGCGCAAGCAACGTGAGTCCACATGGGCGAAATGGAGTGAGTAGCGAAAGGTTTTTAAGAAAGAAGAGGAAGAAAACACAGTCAAGGAAAAAAAAAAGAAAAAGAAAAAACAAGCAAGCGAGAGCGGGGGATCGAAACCCTAGGCGAGACCGGTGGCGATGGCGGCCGCGCCGGAGTCGTACATCGGGAGCGTGATAAGCCTTACTTCCAAGAGCGAGATCCGATACGAGGGCGTGCTCTACGCCATCAACACCGCAGAGTCCAGCATCGGACTCAGGAACGGTGAGGCTGCAGCCACTCCCCTGCCCACACTCTTTCTCTTCGAAGTCTGGGTGGTAATGATCTGTGTCGGGTGGCGTGAGGTGCCACGACGCTGAAGGAGCGTCGATTCACTCTTGTTTAACTAAGCCATGCAGATGTAGTGGATTTTGAATCTCCCCGATAGAATTCTGGTATAGCTGGGATCTGCAGTCTCCTTAGATTTTGAATCAGTAGCTTGATTAAGCTGCATCTGAACTGAACTCTTGTTGTCTAGGTGAGTTATTACTGACTGGGCCGTGAATGCAAGTTTGAACGTACTGTACACAATTCAGTTCTTTGTAAGGTTTTAGCTAAAGGAATCTGCGCTATGAGCGAACCCATCTTATTTATTGCGCACTTCATTTCCTCGCGGGAAAGATAGCCTGATAAGCTGGACCCTGAAATGAAGAGGTTACGAGGTTGGTAGGTTCGGGATGGTCCATGCTCTATTGACTTAATGAGCTTGTGTTGTGTAGATTATTATAGAAAGCATTTTTTTTATCTTGTCCACTTGAGTAATCAACTTATTGGAGCATCACACAGCTGCTCCTTTCCCTAATAACCGTTCAGCTACAATTGCATAGCTTCCATGGTTGGAATTTGTAGTTACACCATTATTGAGAATGATGCTGTTGAAGTGTCCCATTATATCTAGCTGCCAAACATTGAATTGACAAGTGTCCGTTTGACTGTGGACTAGAAAACATTTAGGAATGCATTTATCAGTTCCAAATTTTTTGGCATGTCGGCATATCCTGTGGTGAACCTTGCAGTGCAAAGCCCATTATCCCTTCTCTTTTTCTATTTGTAAGTTTGCTTATATGCCAACATCTGTTATTGAGCACAAAAGGCCAAAAATTCTCTCGAGGCACTGATATTATCTTCTGAGCCTTTTCACATACTGGGGTGAGGTGCATTTATGTAGTCTTAATGTAGTAGATCCATGAGGGTTACCGGGTTGCGTGATTGGTACCTTGTTTCAAAGGTGGAAATAATAATTATTCTTGTTTGCAATGTTTTCTTTGCCCAGTCCCTTTACGTCACACCATGAGGCAAAAACTTAGGAAAAGAAAAAGTAAAGCAGACCAAGATGCAAGAGCAGCAAGATGGTGGTGGAATCACCACAGTTAGAGGGGGAGGTCGTCCTGAAGCAGCATTCAACAATGAAATCCGTGCCGTTCTTAAATCAAACCCTAAATGATTAATATCATCAGTAAACAACAAGTCGTCATGGGAGTGGCAGGGATTGCACAAGAGAACCACCCACGTGGTGGTTGGGATATAGCTGCTTTGCTTCGTAGCTGTAGCTGAGGCAGCGGGCCTTGCCGGGGCAGGTGTCGCTGGCCGCTTCCTACACTCAGAGAATGCAGTGAGGCAACGAATATGGTGGCACAGGGACTTGGTTTCGATGCATTGACTCAGTGGCGGCGCATGAACCTGGTGGCAGCTGCCTGTGTAGCGAATCGAGCGAGTGTTGCAGGGGTTCGGTTAGATGCATCCTGCCATAAATGGATACCGTAGTGGACCAAGCCACTCACCGGCCCAGTCTTGAATGGAAACCTAGCAAACCTGCCCATGCAGCCTCCTCCTGGTCAGTCTCCACATTAATCGGACAACCAGACGATTAATTGACCAAATCCGGTCCACCTAGTCGTGGACAGCCAACCAATCAGCCTAATTAGTCGGACGACTTGAAAACACTGCATATCTTTGCACATATTGGAATTTGAAAATCACAGTCATTTTTTTAGAATTAGTTGCCTCACATCCCTGAATGTTTCTTAATGTTGCTGCAGTTCGATCATTTGGAACTGAAGGCCGCAAGAAGGATGGCCAACAGATTCCTGCCAGTGATAAGGTCTATGAGTACATACTCTTTCGAGGTAGTGATATAAAGGTAATGATAGCATATTTGAGAATATGTTACTATTAGATGTCATATCTGTTAAGATTATTTAACTGTTTCTAATATTTTTAGATGAAATAATGGGAAATGCTAGAATTTGGGTGTCATAGGCAAAACTCCTGAATCATGCAACACTGTAGCATCCGGTGCAGCAAGGGTTTGACTCATGTCCTGTTATTCAATTGGATGTGTATAAATTAATAATTTAGGAGTATGGAGTTGTGCCTATGTGGAAGTTTGCCAGTACTCAGATTCAGTTATTTTTCTTTTTTTGGTTGGCATAATAAGGAGCAGAGGGATCTTGCATTGAGAACTGTGATTCACAATATAGAAGTATAGTTTGATAACCATTTTTTATGGTTTTATTCAATTGGATATCCTAGTTATACCAATGTTGAGCACTTGAGTCTTTGCACATGAGCATAGGATGTGTTACATGTGTAATCATCTAATGCATATATATATAGAAGGCCTGAAAACTTTGTTCATAAGTTTTGATTTTCAAAGGAAAAAGTGTTTAATCCAAATTCTCATTTTCCTGAGACATGTGAAGCTTGGCTTTTACATATCTGATTGTCATGTTGTAATGTCTCTCCCTGTGATGCAGTAGCTTTACTTATGTTACTGCAGGATTTGCAAGTTAAATCCTCTCCAGCTCAGCCGGCAGCTTTACACAATGATCCTGCGATTATTCAGGTATCTTTCAATTAGTTGTGTATTCTTTATGATTCATTTTTTTTTGGAAAATGTACTTAATATTCTGGTGATTGATGATTGCTGTTTTTAATTACTTTCTGCACAGTCACATTATCCTCGTCCTGCCTCGTTGTCTACAAGCTTGCCTTCTGGTGCAAGCACACCTGCAGCTGATCCTATTTCACACAATGCTCCATCTGGAACTCAGATGCAGCCACCATTTCAAGGGAATTTGCCCCCTTATCAACCTGGGGCCAACTTACCACCATGGAACTCATCACCTATGCAATCATCTGCAAATGGCACTGGCCTTACAATGCCACCAATGTACTGGCCAGGATATTACCCACCACCAACTGGGTTTCCTCATATGCAACCGCCACCCTTTCTTCGGCCACCGGGTTTGACAGTTCCTCAGGCCTTGCAGCCTCCTGTACAATATCCTGGACTTAATGGACCATTACTGGCTGGATTTCCAAATATGCCAGAGCTTCCTTCTTTTTTACAGCCTGGTAATAACAATAATAATCTACCTCAAGCTTCTACTGTATCTGCACCAACATCAGTGCCAGCTTCATCGAGTACACTGGCAATTGAATCATTGGGAAGCCAAGTACCGAATAAGCTGTCATCTACTTCGTCTGATATAGTCTCTCTAGGTCAAACTACCCCATCTTCAGTTGAGCCGGCTGTGTCCCTGTCCCAAGGCACACTTGCTCAAGTGAACGCTAAGCCAGTCTCTGTACCTGCCTCCAGTTTGTCATCACTGTCCAGTGAGAAGCCTCTGAGTGTAGCTGTATCCATGCCAACCTATCTGCCTCCTTCCCTGCCACCATCTGCTACTGTCGCACATGTCACGGTTGCCGAACCTACTACATTGGTCACTTCTGGCCAACTTCTGCCAACCACTTCATCCGCAGCCCTTTTATCTCATACCTTGCAAACTTCTGCTGCTGTGGTTCCATCCTCCAAGATTGCCTCCTCTACGGTTCTGTCCTCTCAGGCAACCTCCTTTATGGTTCCATCCACTCAGACAACCTCTTCCATGGTTCTTTCCTCTCAGGCAACCTCCACTATTGTTCCATCCACCCAGGCTACTTTGTCTCTGATTTCACCCTCAGAGAAAGTTTCCTCTCCTGTCCTGAGAAAGCAGTTGGAGGCAAGCGAAAATAAGGAAACTGAGCAGCGTGAATGGAAGGCAAAACAATCTGCAACTGCTCAGTCGAAGGGGGAGCCCCTTTTACCAGCACCAAAGCCTGTATCTCAGAAGGTAATAGTGTATTAATTCTTTTGTTGTTTCTATTCAAGGTTGGAGAAAGCGTGTTTTAGGAAATAATTTGACAGAATTACACTATCTTATTTTTCCCTCTATTGTTCATGCTTTGTGATCAGCTCATTATTGTTCCCTTTGTATTTTTTTGGTTTCAGCCTTTTGGACCTTCCTCCTATGCTCAGTACAACAATAGAAGCCATGCTCAATACAACAATCGAGGTCGCGGAAGAGGAAGAGGTCGGGGAAGAGGAAACGGGGTATGTCCATAAAAAGAAGTTACTGTAACTAGCTTTCTGATCTATGAGTGCTTGTATGGAGCTATCCTATTTATTAATTAGTGACAATATTTTGACCACATCTTCATGCTCCATTTTGTCTTATCATTATAAAAATCATGCCAAGCTTAATTTGCTATGTGTTATTTATTTATTTCTCATAATATGCTATTGGGTCTCGATGGATATGTTAGAGATATAATAGTCAAGGGTATTATTGTAATAGGTTAGTCTAGGGTTTATCCTTCCCTATATATACGTACTCCTAGGTCCTCTTTGTATTCATTCATCCATCATCAATATATTCCATCTATTATTCCTAACATGGAATCAGAGCTAGGTTAGTTTTTTTAGGGTTCCACCACAGCTGCCGGCACTGTTCACACGCGTGAACAGTACCTACGCCCCATCAGCTTTAATCCTGCTTCGATCCCTGCTCCTCCCCGTCGTCCCCTTCCCGCAACTGCCCACCACCACCGCCTGCACCTGCAGCTCCTTCCTCCTGCTTTTCCCCTTTTTCTGGATCCGTTGTTTTTGGCTGCTCCTCGTGGGATCGATTTAATAGATCGATTGTGCCTCAGCTCCGGCTCTCATCGTGGCCGTCGGGCGTGGCTCTGATCTTCTGCCGTCTTCATCCTGGATACCGGCTCTCGCCTCAGATCCAGACGGCTTCTTCGGCTTCTCCCTGGCCGGTTCCTGCTGCAGCTCCTCAGTGCTGCTGTCCTCTCCAGCCGTCGCTGCATCATGCCTTCGTGTGCTGGCTTCTTACCATGATGATATGCTGTGTTCGTGCTGCAGCTTTGTAGTTGCTTGTCATCTATGGGGAGCAGATCCATCATGCAAAGGCCACTTGATCATATCATCATATAAGTGTCTTTTACGTTGCTTCCGCTTGCATTCATCGAGTCCACATCCAATTTTTTTTTTCACTCTTGTGTTCGTTTCTGCCGTGAGAAGTCCACATACTTGTCAGACAGCCTCTTTCTTTTACTGTTAGTTGATTCCATCGAGTCACTAACTCTTTCATTGTTGGTGCAACCATCTTGTCATCATCATCTCATATGACTACTTGCCATTTGCAGTAGTGTATCATATCATTTTCTATGACTACTTGCCATTTGCAGTAGTACATCATATCATTTTTTTTATCGCTACTTGCCATTTGCAGTGGTGTCTTTTATCATCTTTTCACTACATGCCATTTGCTGTAGTGCCATCTCTTCGGCTTGTGTCGACGTATCATCAAGGCTCCACTTTTCGACGACTTTGAAGAGTTTTGATTTTGGATGTAATTTTAGTTTGTCAGAAGTTTTAGTTCTTCATGTAATCTTCTTCAAATGCAACGCTATTGCATATACCTTGCATTTGAGAGGGGGGGGGGGTGTTAGAGATATAATAGACAAGGGTATTATTGTAATACGTTAGTCTAGGGTTTACCCTTCCCTAGCCTATATATACGTACTCCTAGGTCCTCTTTGTATTCATTCATCCATCATCAATATATTCCATCTATTATTCGTAACAGAATAAACTTCACTGATTGAGCACACATGCTCAAGAATGTGCCATTAATAACTTTTATGCTTCCGATTACTTGGTGAGCTGGAGCTGTAGAAAGTAAAATCTAGTGTAAATTTTTGTTTCAACCTTTTGTAATGCAAACAGTTTGTGGAAATGTAAAATTATCAAGACAACAGAATTGGACCCCTTCTTAGTTCTGATCATATGAGCCATGTGCCACTTACACATGCCTTTAATTGGCTGGGCCATACTGTAACGAGCTTTTCTTCTATTGTATGTTCAGCAATCACACCCCAAAACCCAGTTTACGGAGGACTTCGATTTCATGGCAATGAATGATAAGTTTAACAAGGATGAAGTATGGGGGCATCTTGGTAAAAGCAACGAACAGTTTGATGATGACACAAATGATTATGAAGATAATGTGCTAGAAGATGACAAGATATCTCCTAAAAAGCCAGAAGCTAAGGTAAAGTACTACAGTTTTGTCAGATTGCTTTCTGTAAGTTGTCATTTATTATACTGATTGCCTTTTTTTTCCTGTCCCTGCAAAGCCTGTATATGTCAAAGATGACTTCTTTGACTCGCTCTCATGCAATACAATTGACAATGGTGGACAGAATGGAAGAATTAAATTCTCTGAACAGAGGAAAATAGATACTGAGGTATAGAATAACCATGCATATTTTTTAACCCATACCAAATTGCCTAAGCATTCAGTGTTAATATTCTAGTTTTGTTTTTAGACATTTGGTGACTCTGCAAGACATCGGCCAATGGGCATGCGAGGAGGGAGGGGTCCTCGTGGCGGTGGTCCTCGTGGTCGTGGTCATTACGGGAGAGGGTATGGATATATGGGTAGAGGACGTGGCTACTCCTACCCAAATCATCAGTCATGATTGGACATATTGATTTGCGCCTAGAAGCAACTGAATGAGGATGAAGAAATGACATATTTGCATAGTGACCTAAGATGTCACAAGTACCAGCTGGGTATTTAAAGAGAGCAACATGTATTATCTTCCAGTTATAGCTGAAAATGCCTTGAAACTTGAATGGCCGATTTGGTGAACTAAGAATTAATGTCACACCGAGATGAAGGCAGATTGGAGTCTAACTGCAATATCTATATTTTAGTATTGATGCTCATTTATTTTCTTTGGATGTAATCGGACTGTGATGGTACTGGACAAATCTCGTTTATTTCCCTGTTGGGCTTTTGTAGAAAAAGAGGATGCTCCTGATGTGTCCCCGAAAGAAAGGGGTTCATTTATTTCCTTACAGTAAGTTCATAGGGAAATAAATGTCATATTATTAATGTGAGCGATAAATACCGTAACTGGCAAACTTGGACGATGATTTCAAAATAAATTGGAATTTACTAGGGGACTTACAGTAATGTGTTTTTTTTTCTCATATGCGTAGAAGAGCTTTGTATAATTGCATTAAGAAATACACTTCAGGAATTATGCATGCCACACACACTGGTCCTAGATTACAGTTGCATCAAACACCATCCTGCTAGAAGGCCCCTACTCAGCCAAGCACCATAGGTAACCTCTCAATTACAACTTACTATAGTATGTGTATTGTTTACATGAGCAGAATTGTTCTTGTTCTCTTATTCACATCGTTCCCGTAGATCCAAGTTATCCCCAATCTGTAGTTTCTGGAGGTCGGTGAGCAGTGCTACATCCTAGATGGACAGCAATGACATGATGACTTTAAATCCTCCTACATCCAGGCTTCTGATGAGAGAGGAGAGCTGGCCCAGCCATTCTAGCAGTTTTGATATGCATCGCACACACGCCCCTTGGGCAACTCCAGGGACGTGAGGTGCTGCATGCTCTCCTCCCAGCTCTTGGAATTACAGCAAAGATAGAGATCCCAACTCATGGAGAGCAGGGAAGGGGAGATATAGCAGATCAGGGTGATAAAAGGGTTTGGTCCGCAAATTTTTTCACAAATTTTATCTGTACTTATTAAATTTTAGTTAAAAAATGAATAGAAATTGAGTCTGACTCTAATCCGATTTGATCCTCACTATTTTTAGTTCATTTTCTTTGACCCGTTTTCACCTCTATCTACGGACAGCCTGTCTAGCATAGGGAAAATGGAACATGAATTCCTCCACACCGTCTTCATAATAGTATGTTTGATCCGTTCAAGATGAATACAAGATGATAAGTTCAAATATTGGAGTTTTGTCAGGCTGCACAAATATTCAGGTAGTTATTTTACATTGCAGCATTTGGATAAATCAAGGTGGTGCAGATTTGTGAGATTGCCAAGTGAGTCTGGTAGCTTATCAGAGAGCAACATGACATGTCAAGATGCATCACAAGGCTCCAAATGATTCTGGCAGTTTTGATATACTATAACAACCTTATAATTCAAGATATATCAGAGAACCGAAGTTTGCTAGATATCGGGATAATATGGAAACAGGATATATACATATTGTGAAATAAGATGTTTTGATATATATAGTTTTTTCTTAAAAAAAGATGGTGTGATATATAGGCTCAAAACACTTGCGCAGCTCCATGTCGGTCTCGTACAACTCCATGTATGTATAGGTCCAACTCTGGCATCTCCGTGAATGTTTAGACTCAAAGCAACTAGGGAAACCTATGCTAGCTTAAAAAAGCTGGTATGGCAAAGATTAAAAACGTGATTAACTCAATTGCCTAGTGATTAATCCTCTTCTTAAAAACAACTTCTCTCGATTTTTTTTTTGCCAAAATAGCTTCTTTACCTATCCTAATGCACAGATGGAGAAGCCATGAATTTTTTTTTTGTGCTATTGGCTTCTAGTACAACTTTGAGAAATACGTTTTGGGAGGAGATGTAGAAACACTTTTTGAGAACCGTTTGATAGATCTCCTTGCAGAATCTGAAGTAGAACCTGTTTAAGAATCCCTTAAAAAATACTAACTCTTTGATCTTTATCCACGCACACCTCATGAAAGTGGCAACGAAGTGACAGCTGAGGTGATAAAATCAAGTCAAAGCTGCCTTCAAGCTAGTAAAATAAAGCGCAAGTTTTTGAAAATGTGTACAAAGAAAATTTATTTGTTGGTGCATATGTTCATTCTGGAAGAGCTTCTTGCCCAGAAAAATGCATGCCATCATCTTCAACAAATGCAGTAGTCAAGTGGCTCATTCTGTTTTAAAATAATTATATATCTTTAGGATAACAATTAAATTAAGCTAGATTATTATATTTACGACATAATTTAATACTCACTCCATTTTAAAATAGATTATGATTTTTTACTTTAAAAATCAACATTTAACCATTCGTTTTATTAAAAAATTTGTAAAAATAAAAAATAAAAAATAAAAAGTCATGCTTAATGTTAAATGTGAATGTCTAAAAGTTTAGAAATATAAGACCGATGGAGTACTCAGTTTGTGAGAATGCCAATGCGGAAGTTCGAAACTACTAGTAAGTACTTGTTGATTTATAAAAAAAGTGCTGATTTCGTTGGCAGAAGGCAGCAGGCAACGAGCAGAGCAGAGCATCGCTAGAATCTCAAGGAGTTCGTGGGCCTTCAACCTTGGGCCTTCGCATTTCGGATTAGTAAGGTCCATTTACATCTTGTCGGAGACTCGGAGATGTTTCCGTGAAGAAAGCTGAAGCCCTAAACCAACTCTTCCTCCCCGCCGTTCGCCGCCGCCGCCGCCGCCTCCACCTCAACACCATGGCCGTTCACCTGCTCCGGTCGCGCGCCCTCTCCTTCATCCTCCTCTCCACGCCCCGCTCAACGCCATGCCCAGTTCACCTGCTCCGGGCGCGCTCCTTCCACCGCTTCCTCTCCTCAACCGCCGCCGCCGCCGCGTCCGCGTCCTCTCTTTCCTCCTCTGCCCCCGTGGTCGGGGTGGACTACCTCGTCTCCCGCTGCGGCCTCACTCGGGCGCAAGCGCTCAAGGCGGTCAAGAAGACCTCCCACCTCAGCTCCCGCTCCAGGCCGGACGCCGTGCTCGCCTACCTCGGCGGTACCCTCGGCGTCCCCGCCGCCGGCATCGCCGCGGTAGTCGCCATGGACCCAGGCATCCTCTGCACTGACGTGGAACAAACCGTGGCGCCCCGCGTCTCGGACCTTTCCGGTATCGGCCTGTCCCGGGACGAGATCTTGCGCCTCATCCCCCTCGCACCCACTTCTTTCCGCAACAGGTTCCTATGCCGCAACTTCGAGTTCTGGATCAAGGAGATGGGATCCTTCGACAAGCTCCTGCGGGCTGTCAGGATGAATTCCGGCCTCCTCAGCATCGACCTCGACAAGGTGGCCAAACCCAACCTGGCTTTACTTGGGCAATGCGGGTTGAATGCTTCTGAGATTGGCACTATCAATATGTACGCCACTCGACTGTTAACTATGAACCCGAATATTCTCCGGGAGGCTGTCGAGCGAGTGGAGGAGCTAGGTTTTGAACGAGGTTCTCGGATGTTCCGCCGAGGGCTTATTTTGATCTGTTTGTTGAACAAGGAGGCTGTTGCCAGGAGAATACAACTTCTTCGGAACCTTGGATTCTCGAATGATGATGTGCTGGGAATCGTGAGGAAGGCACCAGCTGTTCTGGCATTGTCTGATAATAAGGTTCAAGTAAATATGGATTTCTTGATGAAGGATCTTGGTCTGGATTTGCCCTACATTGCGCGAAGGCCTGCGCTTATCATGTATAGCCTTGAGCGGAGGTTGTTGCCCCGGTATTGGTTGCTCAAGGTTCTCAAGGAGAAATCACTGCTGAAGCGTCAGCCAGGCCACTATACCATGGCATCATTGAGTGAGAAGTTATTTGTGCAGAAATTTGTTCTTCCATACAAGGACACTGTCCCAGGCCTTGCTAATGGTTATGCCTCAAAATGTTCTGGGAAGGCACCAGATAGAAATCGTTTTAAAAGAAGAGTGAATTGATGGGCTCTAAAAGTTCATATTGCGCATCAGTAAAAACACTTAGGTTTGTCATTGACTTATTTGTTCTGTTAATCTTTACAATATATATATTTATATATATTCCTTTGAGTATTACTTCCTAAAGTGGTTATGCCTTGTCTAAATGCTTTATATTCAAACTGTTTTTCCTGTCATAATTGAGTGTGTATGCATCATCTAAAAGGCTCAAAGGGCAAGCCATGTGGTTGCCTTGGGGTCATTGAGCTTGGTGTGTGGATCTTGTTAGTCAAAATTTGGGTATAGATGCCAGAAAAGAGAAAAAAAAAATAATGGATGTGCTGAAGTATGTGACTTGTAGCCTTTCTAGCCCCTGTTTTATCCATTTTTATGTGCTTGTAAAATTTGGTTTGATGATGTGGTTACAATATATTTCCTCATCTAGGATATGGCACATAGGCTTGCATGATTTGTAGAGCAGGTATTTTAGATGCACTGTGGTGTTCGCATTGCATCATTGATTTATTGCCCTCAACATTTTATTGGATTTATTGGATCTGTTGGCCATTGGACTTGCAACAGCAGCAGTCAAACACTCTCCTAGCTGCAACAACAGCAGCACCACCACCCATATTTTCCTAAATGGTTTTAAATGGCCGTTTAAACCATCTAACCCATTTGTTGCTTGATTAACATCTAAGTTGCGCATTGTCTTGTATGATATGTAATATATATATCAGGTGATGCTAGATGCCTTATGGTATTGACATGCATTATCACTCCCAACAGATTGATATTTAGTGTCTGCTTTTCTGTTGGATCTGGTGTAATTGTGACAGGACATACCACAGTACTTGTGGTGCTGATCGACAAAATCAACAGCTGTTACAGAATGCAACTATGGAAGTTGTTTCTGATTGCCAGGATAAGTTGTATAATCCTACCCAGCATTGCTGGCATTAACTCATCACCGTGAATGTGTTCTGCGATACTGCTACTATTAGTTTTACTCACTTCGCACCAGTAACTTCAGCCAGGATATCCCTTGCTCTGTTAAACTGACGGTCAATTTGATCCAACTAGGTCTGTAGGGTTAGTATTTTTGGTGCCCTGTAGTATTTCCACTGCATTATTGTGGGCAACAGATTGTTGTTGACAATATGTGTTATTTTGCAGAGTGGCTTGAGGAAATACCTGGTGCTCTTGCAACCGTATGATGCTGTTTCAAGTCATTTCTGAATGTCGGAATGAGGTGTATGAGACAATTCTGGCATGTCTATGGATTCAGATTCTTCGTTGCTTTTTTGGTATTAGGTCTAATGGTGACTTGATATCCAGTGGCAGTAAATTGTATATATTTTAGTTTTGATATGGATTGGAGCGAGCGCACAACTGTGCGAGTCTTCTTTCCGTGAGCTGTTATTGCTTGAACACTAGGAATACACGCATTTTCTGATCTTTTTGTGACATAGATACGTGGGGCATGAGATTGATGGATCAGATGACTTGGCGGCCCAGCATTGGGTGCTGACGTTGGAGCATGGTTCATTAAAGGGCTGAAAGTCTCGGTTCTTGATTTTTAACAGAATCAGTCCGATATGGTTTGTTTGATTCACCAGTTTTTGGTAAAAAAAAAATAGAATTTTGAAAAACAAATGTTACCGGAAGAACTAGAAAAATCAATTGTAAACTGGAAAATTTGTCATTTTTAAAAATTATTTTTGGTTTTCACCACATACTCCGTTCTTTATGTCGCTGTTGATTTTGATCATTCATTTTATTTAAAAAATTTGTTCGAATGCGTAAAATTTTAAGTTGTGATTCAAATAACTTTAATGATAAATTAGATTGTATCAAAATATATAAAATTTATCAAATTTTTTTGAATAAAATAAATAGTTAAAGTTGAAAAAAAAACCGAAGGGAGTATGCTTTTGTAAATCGGAAAAATTAGTTGGCAAAATAGGTCAGTTTATTTACACTTATATTTTGTTTAAATTCTGATTTTTAAATTTTGAGCAGTAATCAAGCGGTTTTTGCTGTTTTTATTTTTTAAAATTGTTATCGTCGTTACTTTCTAACGATCATATTTGATTGTTCATCTTATTAAAATAAATTGATGATAAGTATAATGCATTTTGTTAAAATTTTTTATCATTATTTCAAATATGACTCATAAATATACAAGGTTGAAATAATTTTAAAATAAAATAAATAGTTGAAGATGATATTACTGGAGTATGTTATTATATAGACATGGCATAGCACGGCATAGCATAGAATATGTTGCTCCTGCTATTTCTTTATGCTCTCAGGTCTTCATTTACTTCTTTTAAACAAGTAGATAAAAAAAAGTCTAGAATGACAAGTACAGATTGTTTTCAATCTCATAGAGACAAATCATTCTCCTTTCTCATAGTTTTCTCTCTGTACGAAAGTTAAATATCATGAGAACAAGCTGTAGCTCGGTTCGCAAGTCGTGCGGTTGGCACGCTGTCCGTCAGCATTCAAACCCCAGGTTCGACGCTGGTGTTCTTATCGGAATCATCCCTTTTACTAATTTCATAGGTCGTGAAAAACACGTGGTGACGCAAAGAAACGGCAACACCCCTCATCATCTACGGAGATTGCATCTTCGTCGATTTAAAAAAAACGCGCAATATGCATATAGATTGTAAGTCTAAAGTACGTGCATTATAGCTATAATTGCTTTGTTCCAAGGGTATTGGAAACCAAGATGTCTTTAATCTCATGATAAGTGCAAGCATCAATCACTTAATTGAACACTGAGTTATTTTTCTTAGCCATGTACTCTCAATCAACCCACTGCATAACAATCATTGGATTCTTCAGTTTCAGGTATATAGAGAAATAGTAATTTGCATGAAAGTAACTCAAGAACTGAGTATCAACACACTGTTTGGTCTCTTCATAACAGTTCTCACAACGTCTGATCACAACAGCTGAAGAATTTCTCATATAGTCTACATCTTCCCTGCTTCTCTCATGATTCAGAGGCGTTGATAGTACCATGTTGATAGCCTCAGGCTCCTCTTGAATGTCATCATGGTCAACAACGGGAAGAGAGACTTTACGCTTTTTAGTTCCAACCTTTCTGACAACACGGCGAGAACTGCCTTCACCTGAAATACTGACTACTACACAGAGTACCAGATTAGAGTGTAATGTGAGGATGATTGATCGAAATTGATTGAACTTGTTCAACACGTGTCTGGCAGCGGACTTATCCGGAGAAGCGGACTTGTCCGCCAGAGGATTAGTCCGGCAACCCGAACTTATTCGGAGCTCGACAGTGCACATGAAGAACAAAGTTGCACAACTTTTAAATCTGACCACAACTCCTAGCCATATTGCATACAAAACACTTATAACATCCTAGGAGTGACCTCACGGAAGGGATTTGAATGTTATGAACGGGAACAACCACATTTCAAACTCAAAGAGAAGAGATTACCTTCAAACGAGGATGAAAAGGAAGTCGACTTTCGAGGTTTCGGACTAGTCCGAGGGTGAAGAAGCTTTTTCATAGAATGGATTCACTTTCCACTGGTCGAAATGCCTGATCGCCACGGGAGTCACGAGCCAGGGTTTGGCGTAGGAGAGAGAAAGTGGAACAGTGTTTGGGGAGGAAGAAGACTCGGGGGTTTAAATAGACCCCGTGGTCCGGACTTGTGCGGGTCCACGGACTTGTCCGCTAGCGGACTAGTCTGAAACTGCGGACTTATCCGGCCCACGCAGTCTTGAATCATGGAGTAGAACTTGATATTTGAGGAAGGTGAACTTTTGAACAATTTTCAAAAAAAAATCATTATGTAAAGTGTGATTAGAAGCAATCAAAAAATCAATCATGATTACACTTTCCATAATGAAAATTTTCTGAAACATTTGAGGTTTTCAAAACCAAACATGCAAGATATTTTTATAAATCCTTTATTTTAAAATCTGTCCTATGCCACAACAGATGTGCAACACTTCAAGCCACGTTATGAGAATCAAGGATATTTAGCTCATTTCTAAGTTCACAAAAACGTCTCTCATCTAGAGGTTTGGTAAAAATGTCGTCAGTTGCTTTTGTGTGGATACATGGGAAATTTCTATGTCCCATTTGATGGAGTGGTCTCTTAGGAAGTGGTGCCGTATGTCTATATCTTTGGTGCGAGAGTGCTCACAAGGATTGTAAGTGAGCTTTATGGCATTCTCATTGTCACATAGGAGTGGAATACGGTTCAAAGTGTAACCATAATCCTTTAGAGTTTGTCGCATCTATAAAAGTTGAGCACAACAACTACCGGTTGCGACATACTCCGCTTCGGCTGTGCAAAGGGCAACAAAATTTTGTTTCTTACATGACCAAGACACCAGAGATCTTCCCAAGAGCTAGCAAGTCCCCGATGTGTTTTTTTGGTCCACTTTGCATCCGGCATAATCCGCATCGAAATACCCAATGAGATTGAGTTTTGAGCCTTTGGGGTACCATAGTCCTAGGTTTGGTGTATGAACTAGATATCTCAAAATTCTCTTCACGGCCACTAAGTGACATTCTTTTGGATCGGCTTGAAATCTTGCACACATATACACACTAAGCATGATATCCGGTCTAGATGCACATAAGCAAAGGAGAGATCCAATCATGGAGCGATATACCTTTTGATCGACGGATTTGTCCTTCTTGTTGAGATCAAGATGGCCATTGGTAGGCATAGGGGTCTTCATCGGTTTTGCATTTGCCATGTCAAATTTCTTGATCATATCTTAGGCGTACTTGGCTCGGCAAATGAAAGCCCCCTCTTTTAATTGCTTCACTTGAAATCCTAAGAAGAATGTTAACTTTCCCATGATAGACATCTCAAACCGTTTTGTCATAAGCTTGCTAAACTCATCATAAAGAGATTTGTTAGTAGAACCAAATATAATGCCATCGATATATATTTGGCACACAAAGATATCATTAGAAACTTTCTTTGTGAAAAGTAGAATCAGCCTTCCCTATTTTGAAGCCTTTCTTGATGAGGAAGTCTCTCAAGCACTCATACCAAGCCCTTCGTGCTTCATTCAACCCGTAGAGAGCTTTGTGAAGCTTGTACACATGATTTGGGTACTTTTTATCTTCAAAACCTGATGGTTGCTCAACGTATACTTCTTCCTTGATCGGATCGTTGAGAAAGGTGTTTTTTACATCCATTTGAAACAGCTTGAAACTATGGTGAGTAGCAAAGGCAAGCAATATTCTAATTGACTCAAGTCTAGCTACAGAAGCATAAGTTTCATCGAAATCTAAACCTTCGACTTGAGAGTACCCTTTAGCCACCAATCTCACCTTGTTTCTTACCACAACACCATCTTCATTTTGCTTGTTGCGGAAGACCCACTTAGTTCCAACAATGTTTTGCTTGGGCCGTTCCACGAGAGTCCAAGCTTCATTTCTTGTGAAGTTGTTAAGCTCTTCTTGCATCGCCATTACTTAGTCAGAATCATTTAGTTCTTCTTCCACCCTAAGAGGCTCAAAACAGGAGACAAACGAGTAATGTTCACAAAATTTAGCGACACGAGATTTAGTGATTACCCCTTATCAATGTCACCAAGAATTTGCTCGACGGGGTGATCTCGTTGTACTGTTTGATGTACTCGTGGATGTTACACTTGTGGTCTTGTCTCGTCACTATCTTCTTCAATATGTTGATCATGAATGGGAAGCTTGTAATTTTGATCAACTTCATTATTTGCCTCTTGTTGAACTTCCTCACTTGATTCTGCACCACCCGTCATGCGATGATCTTCTTGACTTGTGAGTGTAGATGACTCTTGATTTTTTGTGGCTTGATCTCACCAAGTGTCATCCTCTTGATCGCTATGGTCGGAGCTTCTTCATCATCTATAATTTCATTAACAACTTGCCCCTCTTGGGAGACATTAGATTCATCAAACGTCACGTCACGTGCTATTTCAACACAACCATTGGTTTTGTTGAATACATGGTATGCATGAGCGTTTGATCCATAACCAAGCAAGAACCCTTCATCAACTTTAGGTGCAAACTTAGAAGATTTGAGTTTCTTGTTTAGCATATAACATTTGCTTCCAAAAACTCGAAAGTATGAGATATTAGGCTTATTACCGGTGAGAAGCTTATAGGGAGTTTTCTTCACGAGTCGATGTAGATACAAGCGGTTGCTTGTATGATACGTGGTGTTTACAGGTTCAGCCCAAAAACAATCGGACGTCTTGTACTCATCTAGCATTGTCCTTGCCATCTCGTTGGGGGGAGTAGGGTGCTAAAAACTCATGCTTGATGCCTTCTTCATCAAGATATTCTTTCACTTGAATGTTCTTGAACTCGGTGCTGTTGTCGCTCCTTCTTGATTGTTTCTTGATACTTGTTTTGAACTCTTCTAAAGATTGTTTTGAGCACACTCTTCGTTTCACCTTTGTCATGCAAAAAGAATACTCAAGTGAAGCGAGAAAAATCATCAACAATAATGAGACTGTATTTGTTACCGCCAATGCTAATATACGCCACCGGTCTAAACAAGTCCATGTGCAGCATCTCTAGCGGTCTTGTGGTTGTCACTATGTTCTTGGATGGATGGCTTGCTCCTACTTGCTTTTTCGATTGGCATGTACTGCAAATTTTATCTTTCTCAAAGCAAACATCTGTTAGTCCTATGATGTGACCTATTTTTGAAGTTTATGAAAGTTCCTCATGCCAACATGGGCTACGCGGCAATGCCACAACCAACCCATTGTTGACTTGGCAACAAGACGCGTATCCGGGAGTACTTCATTAGTAGAGAAATCTATTAGATAAAGTTTTCCCTTCAAGTAGCCTTTGAATGCTACGGTACAACTTTTTCTTTTGTAGACAGTCACATCATAACTTGTGAACAAACAATTTTAACCCATCTCACACAATTGTGACACGGATAACAAATTATAGCTCAAAGATTCAACCAAAAGAACATTCGTAATGGAAAGGTTGTTGGAAATAGCAATATTTCCAAGACCGATTAACTTTCCCTTTTTGTCATCTCCGAATGTAACAGTGTCATCTTGAGCTTTGTCCTCTTCAATGGATGAGAACATCTTCTTTTCCCCGGTCATATGATTTGTACAACCACTGTCAATCACCCAACTTCTTCCACCGGAGGAGTAGTCCTACAAAACATATTGGGCTTTGTTTTCAGGTACCCAAATTTGTTTGGGTCCTCTCACGTTAGCAATAAGAGATTTTGACACCCACACGCAAGACTTGGTGTTCTTGTGACATGGCCCAACATATCTAGCAATAACTCTACCAAAAGCATTCTTGATTAGCACATAAGAAGCATCAAAATCATGAAAAAGTTTAGCACAATGAAGAGCATTAGTGTTCTTTAGAGGAGGTGTTGGTGAAGCTTCATTCTTGGCCTTGTAGCTTTCTCCTTTGGTGAACTTCACAAATTCCTTGCCGTTCGTACTCTCTCTTGGATTGTGACTCTTACCCTTCTCATATTCAATGCCATCCTTAACATGTGGGCGTCTAGTGTTCATGTACACTCCTCATGCGTACTTGGCCTTTTCTTGCTCAATAGAGATCTTGCTTTGTTCAGCTTGTGCATTGAGGGTCTTGACTTGTTTTTGAAGTTGTACAATGATCTTCTCATTCTCAATCAACTTCTCAATCTCCACATCTTTGCACCTGTCACAAATAGCAATCGAAGTGGGCAAGACGTTTCTTTTAAGAAAGTTGCTTCTCCTTTAAGTTCGCTAACTTGCACTTTAAAAGAAGAGCAGAGTTTTTCCAAGGTGTTAAACTTCTCTTGAAGTACATCATTAGCGAGTCTAAAGGTTTCGCTAGCATCATTAACTTCAGCCAAAGCTTTAGTTAATTCATCTCCTTTCTTCCTCTCAAGAGCTAGGATATTCTCAAGATCAATGTTTCTCTTCTTCTCAAGAATAAGTAAGTCTTCTTGCTTCTCAAGAGTATCCTCTTGCCTCTCAATTTCTTTTCTTTGTTTCTCAAGAATGTTCATTAATTCAAGAAAGCTAGGCACATCATCATCATCTTCACTATCGCTAGAGTCTAGTTTAGGTTTTATTACCTTTGACCTCTTTGCCATGAGACAAGTGGATGCAGCTTCTTTTTCATCGCTCAAGCTTCCGAAGAGAGGTGTTGGTAGGAGTGACGCCTATTGCCAAGGTAGAAATTCCTTCATCGTCGGAGTTCCATTCTTTTCCTACGTGGGCTTGTTTCTTGTACTTCTTGTCTTTGTCCTTCTTGTACTCCTTGTCACTCTTCTTCTCCTTCTCATCCTTGTTCTTGGCGTTGGGACACTCTGCAATGAAATGACCTTCCTCTCCACATTCATAGCAAATTCTTTTAGATTTTCTAGTTTTACATTTGCTAAAGTTCTTCTTGTGGAAGCCACTTTTCTTCACAAACTTCTTAAATTTCCTTATGAGCAGCGCGAACTCTTCATCATCGCTTTCTTCTTCACTTGAGCTTTGAAGATACACCTTCTTCCCTTTAGCTTTGAGAGCCATGCCCTTTTCTTCGGAGGCGGTGTTGCCGATTAGGGAGTTGACCCTTCTTGCTTCTTCATCTTGATTTTGTTGAGCAAGAAGCCGTTCGAGTACTTCATCCGTGGTGAAGTTTTTGAAGTTCTCTTTTTCCCTAATAAGAGTACACAAATGTGAGTTCCAAGGTTGAAGGGCTTGAAGTAACTTTTTGTTGACTTCGATGTCTTCAAGCTTCACTCCTAGAGCTCTTTTGTTGTTGACGATCTCCATGAGACGGTCATGTACTTCTTGAGGTCCTTCATTCTTCTTCCTGATGAACAAGTTGTATTGTCCTCTTAGGAGATCTTCTCTAGCTTCTTTGACGGTGTCCGTCCCTTCATGGATGATCTCAAGCTTCTTTCAAATCTTGTGGGCATTTCTTATCCCCATCACCTTGGTGTACTCAGTTGGGCTTAGTGTCGAAATGATCACAGAGGCAACTTGAACATTGCGGCGCATGTTGACTTCATCCTTTTAAGGGGGTTCTTCTTCATTCTCGAAGGTGAAGCCTTTCTCTACAATCTTCAAGATTTATAGCCCCATCGACTCGAGGTAGGTGATCATCCGAAACTTCCAGTGCTTGTAGAAGGTTTCATCGAAGATGGGAATCTTCCTCGAGGCTTGCCCAATCTTCAACTCGGTCTTCAGCTCGTTGTAGTCGAACTAGACGTTGGTGTAGTTCTTCTTGCATGAGGATGAATCACCGATCTTCTCGATCGACATCTTTAACTCTCTTAGCTGTTAAGCTATTGAAAATAGAGTCTTTGCTCTGATACCAATTGAAAGTTGCCTAGAGGAAGTAAATAGGCAACGACCTAAAAATCGACACTTAAAAACAAATTAATCATTAAAACAGAGGGCAGACTAGTCTGGTCAGTCGGACTTGTCCGTCAGCTGACGAGTCCGGTCCTTGCAGATAAGTCCGCTAATCGCAGCGAAAAAATAGATCAAACACAAACCCAAAAGGAGACACGAGACACAAAGATATTTGACCGATGTTTAGCTCCACACAGAAGCCTACGTCTCCGTTGAGGAGTCCACAAAGGACCGGGTTGCACTCAACCTTAAACCTCTCCAAGTGACCACAAAGATCAACTTGGTTTTCCACAAAATTGAAAGAGGGTGATACGAACCTTCCGGATCTCACCACAACGGTTTTGATGGATTTCGACTGACACCTAGCCGTCTAGGAGACGAATCTCTAGGAGTAATAAGCCCTGCAAGTCCTGCAATGAAAGATCAAGTGCTCAAAATAGATCAAAGAGATGAAGGACTCACAATCTCCTCTTCCTTCAATTAAAACTTTAGGGGATTCAATGAAGAACAAGTGTAGGAGGAGAGGTGGATCTCAGAGGGTCTCAGGGCGCAATTTGAAAAAATGTGAAAGCTTTTGGTAACCCTAAGACGTGAGGGGAAGAGAGATTATATAGATCAATCAAGGATGACCTTTCAAAAATACTAGGAACGGACTAGTCCGCAGGTTCGGACAAGTTCAGACATCGGGCTCAACGGTATATGATTATCTCTCTGGAGTCCGCAGAGGGCACGAACAAGTCCAATCAGGCCGCGGTGTAACCGCTCTAGAGTCTGTTGGCAGACAACTCCGCTGGCAGACAAGTCAAAAGAATAACAGGGTGCTACAGCTTTGGAATCCGCAGGCCTTGATGGACAAAGCCGGGCCCGGACTAGTCCGTAGGAGCGAACTAGTTCGGCTTTGCTGGAGGGACAACTCTCTGGAGTCCGCAGCTAGGCTGGACATGTCCGGTGGCGGACAAGTCCGGACACCCGGATAAGTCCGGAGTGACTGCGTGCTCCCTCTCTGGAGTCCGGTCATTGGATGACAAGTTTGTTCTCGGACAAGTCCGGAGCCAGTGACCAAATATAGATAATTTGGATTGAAAATGAAAGAGGAAAGTTTGAGCACTTAACCATTTTTAAGATAGAAAATGTTGAACCCCTTTTGATAGTGCGGTGTTCCTATGACTCAAAAAGATATAAATACAAGATATAAATACTAAAACCAACAGAGCCAAGGAGCCAACAATTTTCTCTTTCTTTTTAGGATTTAATAATCATCCATATACTTTACTCCCTGCACACATAGTCACAAAGAGCCATCAAATGCTTCCATTGTTTGTCATAATTCATCTCAAAATCCATAAGGGATCCTAAATGCACTTTCAACAGTACATAATTCACTAACTATATAGTGATAAAATATAAAACAGTTAAAACAGGATTAATGCATCGAGGCTTGCCTGGGCTTTGCTCAAAGTTAGTTTACTTGACGAACGGAAACTCCGCCGTTAGCTCGGCTCCTAACATAACATGAAATGATATGCATAAGCCAGAGTATGCACATACGATGATAGCTTTTTATTTTCAAAAGAAAGACCGTTAAATTTGGTTACTAAACTTCTTGAATCTGATTTTCGAAAATACAAAACCTGCCTTAAGTTTCAAATAAAATCAGAGAGTTTATAAATAAATTTTGAGAAAGTTTCAAGATTTATTTAAATCAAATAGATTTGTAATGATTTAAATACCATTTAAACACAATAAAACATTTAATAAAATTATTTTTAAAGAAATTAAATATGAAACTTTTCTAAAACATAAATTCTAAATAAATAAACAGAAGAGTATATTTTCTAGGATTTATTAAAATCAAATGAATTTATAATGAATTAAATAGTGTTTAAACAAAATATAGACTTTATAAAATCATTTTTGATGAATATAAACATGTAACTTTGAAGAATCCAAATGGTTTAATTAAATATACAAGAAAGTGAGTTTTTTCAAGATTTTATCATGTCAAGGAATAATGATAACATATTAATGAATTATTTAATAATCTGAATTAAATAAATTATTTTAATGCATAAAATGAAAACATGTTAGCTTCAGAATATAGTTCTAGTTGAGAGGAGTCTAACAAAATTTATTTCATAAATTTTAGAGCTATAATGAAGTTTCTACGGATTTTACAAAATTAAAGCATTTTCGGATCATTTAAATAAATCATTTCGCAAATAATACAAATTTCCAGCCTAACTGGGACGTGGCCACACGAGTGGCCACAGAGATGCCGCAGGGGATCCTGCATTGCCACAAAAGATCCCAGGGTGGGGCACGGCTGGAGCACCAGCCGGCCATGGCCAAGATGGCCAGCGCGGCGGCGCCGTCGCCGGAGGGCCGCTCCCGGTGGTCAAGCACGATAGCCTGAACACCAAAAATGATCTGATCAGCGCGAGTAGCCCGAAGGGGAGGTCGCCTTGGTGGGGGTGCTCACCGGAATCGGGTCGGCGGTGAGAGGCGGTCTGAGACGAAGTCCGGCGGGGTCGTGGCGACTCTACGATCAACGAAACTCCGAGCTTATTGCTCCTACAGCTTCACCAGAGTGCAGAGAAGACCGGCGTGGTAGAAGACGTCATCGCGGGGGCCTTGAAGAGGGGGCTCGATGGTGGGGTGGGTCGGGTCCTGACCATGGCCGAAGTTCAACTTTGAAATCCCTGCGACATACTTCGAGCATTGGGTCGATTAGTAGGACCAAAAGATGCGCCCTTGAGCGAGGAGGTCAGAGCCGGAAGGGAGTGTGGCGAGGCTCACCGTAGTCCGCCGGATTTCGATGAAGAATGGCAGCCGGGTTCGAAGAACGCGATTTGGGAAAAAGTTGAAATCGATGCGATTCAATGCGAGGGAAGTAGAGGCAAAGGCAAAGGAGGCTGGAAGGGTCTCGGGCGCTGCTGCTCGCAAGTTCAAGTGGCCGGAGAAGGCTTGCTGGGAAGTGTTCCGTGGTGGCGCTCCAAAGGGCAGGGTGGCAGCCGAGAGAGCTTGAGAGAGAAAGGAACCAGAGTGAGAGAGAGGAAAAGCAGGCTCGACCGGGAGAGGGCAGAGGCACTACTCAGCGCATTGAATTGGGAGACACTTCGCGGCATTCGTGGCTTGCATGCACAGGCGGCTCCCCTGGAAGGCAACAGCTGTACGGCACGGTGGCGTCTGGAGGTTGGGGAAAGAGACCTGGGCGGCTGACAGGTAGGTCCCACGAGGATTTTCCAAATTTCTGATTTTTTCTGAATTACTGCGCTGCTCACTGTTTTGCTTCGAAATTCGTACTTTTTGAGCTCTAAAAATTTTGAAACTTTGCAGAGAGCTACAAATTTTTGAGAGTAACAATCTTTATTTTGGTCCTAAGTTCAAAATCGAAATATTTTTCATTCTACAAAATTATGAAGACAAGAAATCATTTAAAAGAAATAATCAATATGGGCCTTTTAAACTTTAAATAAATTTTTAGAAAAATTTTCCTAAATTCAAGTCTTTGCAAAACTTTTCTGAGGGAAATTTTATTTCACAACCTTTCTTTCAAAATTTTGAACTTGGGTTTTGAAGTTTGAATTCAAATTTGAAAATTTTCAAAAATCTACTTGAATTGTTTCAAAAATTTACTGAGCTCGGTTCTGAAATTTCAAAGCTCACCCGTGCAACTGAAATTCTTCTGTTGCTGCAAAAACACGGGGTGTCGCACCACCCGGCGCCACCGAAGCCTTCTCTTCATCGGGGGCAACTGTCGCATGAGCCTGGTTGAAGTCCCTGCCTCCTCCGTCCGTCCGGCAAGACAGCGACGGTTGTAACTCCTACGAAGGTGACGACGGGGCCGGCCCATCGCCGGACCACTTCATCGTGAAGTTCAAGGTCGTAGAGTTCTCCTATGCTTTCCTCTCCTCGTCATCCTCACATTCCATGCCACATCCAAGAGGTGTTCGTCAAAACGCTTGCCTGGGCACTGTGGGCGCATGACGATCACCTGCTACGCAGAACCACAAGCTCAGGTTCGACCTCCTCCATATAAGTTCCTTTCTGCACACGATGTGCCCTGTTTGATGCTGCTTCTGTTCAGCAGGGTAGGGAATGAAGTGATATTGGGTTGCGTGGTTCATGAATTGAGGAGACTGTTTGCCCAAGTTCACATATTTCTTTTTTATCACTCTATATTTGGCCATTTGGACCAATGGTGCTTTGCTAGAAACGAGCAAGAGGCCTTGGTCAATATACGAATTTAATTCTGTCATCATCATTTACAGAACCAGTGGTTACAGTTTTGCCATTAGCTGAAAAAGAAAACCTCACAAAGTTGTCTTCGGACAAAACATTATTGGATATCCAAATTGATAAGCTGCCCAAATATTAAACCATTGTTACTGAGAGCTCATTCAGATTCTCAAGTTGCTTTACAAGTTTTTATATTTCATTTGTCATAGTTTTCAGCTGCCCAAATACTAAACCATTGTTACTGAGCTCATTCAGATTCCCAAGTTGCGTTACAATTTTTTATATTTCATTTGTCGTAGTTTTCCCACCAGTTCATTGGCCAAATGTTGACATGGTTACGTTGCAAAATTTTTATTTCTATTCTAACAAATATCTGTACATGGAGTTGTTGTTATCTTTTCTCTGGGTCTAGGAGTGTAGATCCGAGAGTATCTGTGTCGGGAATAGATCTGTGGTTCGGAGG
>BCLF01000085.1:148975-166099 GCA_001602275.1 Zoysia japonica | reverse complement strand
TTCGAATTTAATAATGAAAATAATTTCTTTAAAGTACGCAGCGGAAAACAAAATTTCTTAATTTTCAGAAGCATTTATTTTATTTTTCTGTTCTGTCAAAATTATCCCGTTGGTTCAAATTTTAACAGATTTAATTAGGTAAAAAATTACCTAATTAATCAATTAAAATTGCCTCTGAAAAAGAAAATGGAAAAACTTTTCTTTTGGACCGAAATTGAAATTCGGCCTGGCCCATTGGCTTGTTGCAATTCGTGCAAGCCAACCTGGTTCTTTTCTTTTCTTTTTCTTTCTTTTTTTTTTCGCGGTTCTTTCGCGGAGCCTTAGGCGTCCGCCACAATGTAGCCTGTGGCTACAATTTTTCTTTCGGATCTTTGCTCGCGGGTAGGATTCCGGCGAGTTTTTCCATACTCGTCGGGATCAACTCCTAGATCTGGTTCTGATGCCAATGTTGTTATCTTTTCTCTGGGTCTAGGAGTGTAGATCCGAGAGTATCTGTGTCGGGAATAGATCTGTGGTTCGGAGGTGGTCAATACCTTCGGATCCGGTCGCCGGAGTCGAGGAAGACGATCCGGCCATCTGCCCTTTGTCGGTGCGGTCCTCTGCACTTGGGCAGCGTCGGTCGGTGGAGAGGGCAGTGCCGTTGGAGTCACGGCGACGTCGTCGATCTCTCGGTGGCGGCGGTCGTCGTGGCGGTGGCGCTTCCCGTCGGCACAGCGCTCCCTCACAGATCGGGTTTAGGGATGTCGGTGAGGTGCGACGGTACGGATGAACTTAAGTCATGAGTTCCGGCCGGCCCCCCACCTCTATTTATTGTGGCGCTGGCGACAGGGGCCCACCAGCCATAATGGGCTGGGCGCCCCCGATCAGGGCGCGATTAGGTCAAGGGCCCATTAAAGCCGTTGGGTCAAAACGGGTGGAGATCAATTCTTAACAGGAGTATGTTGTAAAAAAAAAACTCTTTATGCAACTGGCGCTCCAACCAAGTAAGTTTTTCTAGATAATAGAAATTTGTTCTTAATGCATAATTCCCTGAAGCATTTTTTTTAGTTGTTACTACTATTATGAATCCTTAGAAAGATGTTTTCCTTTCCGTTGGATTATTCGTAGTGGGCATTTTTTGCTCCTTAAGTCAGATTGAGCAACTGTTGGTAGTAGTTAGTATTCTAGATAGGTACATACAATTGTTAACCTCTTTATGAAGAAGTATTGATTTTGAAAACAAGATTCTTAACAGTTGTAGCTGACAACTGGTTTTAGATCTTTTCGCATCTAATCCTCTCAAATCTCTGGAACGTACTGAAGTTCATATCTTTGAAGATATTCCTCTGCTCTAACGATAGTACCAACAGTTGTGTCTGAACTGTTGAACATCATTGTCCAATATATTCAGAATCTGTTCTCTTAGTTATGGTTAATCTGTAATTCATATAGTGATCTAATTGAGGATGATACTGCTATCTGAATAATCTTTTAGTTGTCTACTTCACAATTATAGCTACAGCGACGGTACGGTGATAGCTCCGATGAAGACGACAACATGGGCGTAGACACGTCCAGTCTGTTGTAAAGTTCAAGGTCACGGTGAGTTTAGCTTGCTCCCAGCGATCTGGACGGTGCTTTTGATGGTTCTGCGGTTGGCCTTTCCGGCTCATTTCGCTTTATTTTTCTTTCGTAACTGTATTTTAGTGTTTCATTTCAACATATAAACTGATAGAATGATACATTTAAAACTATATAAAACTACGTAATATACTATTGTTTAATAATGCCATAAAGAGTTATAAAGCACGGCAACTGCCGCGCTATGTTTCTAGTGGCACCTAAGACACACACCTACCTTACCTACTTTACAGTAGCAGCAGCCATAAAAATAATTCTACTCTCTCTGATTTTAAATTATAGACGCTCTACATCAACTTAGACTATTCGTTTTATTCGAAAAAATTATATCAATGTGTAAAATTATTAATCATGATTTAAATTCTACTAATGATAAATCGAATAATAACAAAATTTTACACATTTGAATAAATTTTTTAATAAGACGAATGGTTAAAATTAATGTTAAAAGTTAACTGTGATCAATATTTTAAAACTGGAGAGAGTAGTTTGTTATGAGTTCGTCTTAGAGTAATACAGAAACATGATATTGGGCTGTTGAGCTGGGACGTAAAAAATGATATGCAAAGAAGCAGCAAGATGACGACTGACGTCCCTCTAGAAGAAACTCTTGTCGGAATCCATCGTCTCATGTCACCTAACGAACCGTGGCACGAAGAAAAAGATCAGTCGTTATTTCCATGGCTAGCTAAAAAGCCACCAGCTGGGTCAAACGCGCCCGCCAAATCCCGGTGGCGACGCGACAAAAGCAGCCCGCATTCCGCAGCCGCCCTCATCGCTCGCTCCACTTCCCCCTCGTTCTCACTCACGGCTCTCTCTCTCTCTCTCTCCTCGTCGTCCATTCAACACTTAGAGCTCCGCCCATTCCCGCCCCAGATTTCCTTCCTGCTCCAGACAACAAGAACAAGGCAGGATCATGCTCGTCGTAGACGCCCGGTAGGCAGCTTCGCCGGGACTGCGGAAGCGCAGCAGGGCGTGGCGGCTGAACGGCGTCTCGCTGGTGGCTACCGGCGGCTGATGGACGCGGCGGCGCCGAAGGGGGGAAGCACCGGCGGGTCGAGCCAGGACGGGATGCGGATAATGGTGGGCGTGCTGGTCACTGTCATCGTCTGCACGCTAATCTACTGCGTCTACTGCTGGCGGTGGAGGAAGCGCAACGGTGATAGAGCTACTCTGCATCTCTCTGTCTCGTTGCTTCTCTTGTGTTCGCGTAACAGTTTCATTTGTTCAGCGATCCGGAGGTCGCTGCTCGAGAGCCTGTGGCCGCGGTCGAGCTCCGACCTGCCGCTCATGGACCTGGCCTCCATCCTCGCCGCCACCGACAACTTCTCCAAGGCGAACAAGCTCGGCGAGGGCGGCTTCGGACCCGTATACAGGGTAAGCGACCAACCGCGCCATCTCCTCCTGCCTTTTCTTTCGTCCTTCCTTCCCCGCTGATGGATTGATGAGTGATGATTTCTACCTCCGCTACCTCGGGCGGCAGGGCACGCTGAGCGGCGGCGCGGAGATCGCGGTGAAGCGTCTGTCCGCGCGGTCGCGGCAGGGCGCGGCGGAGTTCCGGAACGAGGTGGAGCTGATCGCCAAGCTGCAGCACCGCAACCTGGTGCGGCTCCTGGGGTGGTGCGCGGAGCGCGACGAGAAGCTGCTCGTCTACGAGTACCTGCCCAACGGGAGCCTCGACGCCTTCATCTTCGGTAGGTGGTCACGTAGCTCTCGCGGTGGTTAGGCTCAGCGTCCTCCTCCTCGCGCCATAACTACTCTTCAGTGCTCTGTTCGGTTCATCATCAGTACTCCTACTGCTACAGAGTAGTAATGATCTCGACAGCGATGTGCTTAGTAGTAACCGGTTCGCAGATCCGAGCAAGAGCGCGCAGCTGGGGTGGAGCGCGCGACACAAGATCATCCTGGGCATCGCCCGCGGCATGCTGTACCTCCACGAGGACTCCCTGCTGAAGGTGGTCCACCGCGACCTCAAGGCCAGCAACGTGCTCCTCGACGACAAGATGAGCCCCAAGATCTCCGACTTCGGCATGGCCAAGATCTTCGAGGATCACGAGTCCGACGGGATCAACACGGGACGCGTCGTCGGAACGTAGTACGTCCAAATTGTCTTTGTCTCCAATGTGTTTATATATATATATCTGTGTGCTGCAAATTAATAAAATGGAACGACGCGCGCAGCGGGTACCTGGCGCCCGAGTTCGCGTTGGAGGGCGTGTTCTCCGTCAAGTCCGACGTGTTCAGCTTCGGCGTCCTCCTGCTCGAAATCCTGAGCGGGCAGCGGAACGGCGCGCTGTACCTGGAGGAGCACCAGCAGTCGCTCATCCAAGACGTACGTCAGTCAAGCAGCACCCGAATCACTCACCTCCCCATCCCTTTCTCTCTCCATATCAAACGACGCTTAATTAATTCCTCTTCCGCCAGGCGTGGAAGCTGTGGACGGAGGACCTGGCCGCGGAGTTCATGGACCCGTCGCTGGGGCGGTCGTCGTACGCGAAGGAGGAGGCGTGGCGGTGCTACCACGTGGGGCTGCTCTGCGTGCAGGAGGACCCCGACGTCCGGCCGACCATGTCCACGGTCCTGCTCATGCTCATCAGCGACCACATGAAGCTCCCCGACCCCGGCGCGCCGCCGCTCTTCGCGACGCGGCTGAGGAAGCCGGCGCTGTCCGCCGCGCAGCTGCAGCTCAGCACCCGGACGGAGTCCACGGCCTCGCCGAGGTCCGTCAACGACGTCTCCATCACCGTCATCGAGCCGCGATGAGAGGAGATCTGATCGGTTCTCTGCTGCTGCTCGGAGCGAGCTCCTAGGTGTGGTGGTAAGTGGTAACGTTGCGTAAATGTAAATATAGTGGGTTATTGACTTGGTTCGTTATGTACTTGTGGCATGTGAGCTTTGGCCATTGGTGCGCTCGTGAAAGGAACGGCAAATCGACCTGAAAAAAGGAGCTGGCTTTTGACTTGTATGTCCTGCTGTAGAAGCAGAGGACCTGCTTTGCTCTAGGTCGCTCGGTGGGTCAGATAGGAGGCTCCGCCGTGGAAATCATAGTTGGCCTCTATTTATGTTTGCTAATAACATAGCATTACAAGTTGTACAACTTGACATGATTGCGATCTTCTTCAATGAAGAATAGAAAAGAAAAGAAAAGGACATGATCGTTGCCCTCAGGAGTGCTGCTGCACCTACAAATCCGGCAATTACTTGCTATAAATGATATATTGCCAGATTTATTTTTTGCGACGGATATATTGCCAGATATAATAGTGTACATTTGAAGTTTTGAACATGTCCCTCGATCCAACCACGTGCCACAGGGCCGTGATTGCGTCGTACTCCATCTATAATTGATCAACGTCTACTCACAAATGAGTTTTCCACAATTCGCTGACACACTTCTAGCACAGCATAGTTTCTTGAAACTGTTAAATGATGCATGTACAGGAATCAGTTTGGAAAGAGAATGCATTCCATGCAAGGGAGGTGTTGCATGTTTGCAGTGAAATCGAAGCGGCATCCGCGTTGGATGACTTGCAAGTTATGAGGGGCACGTTTGGATGCATGCCATCGGAAAGCCTGCCAAATTTTGGCTTTGCTGACGTGCGCCAACGTTGATTTGGTGTCTGTTTGGAATAGCGCCGGTGCTCTCCCAAGATTTGGCGAGCTCGCGTTTGAGTGCTGCAGAGCAGTTCATTTCTGCACCCACGCGCGGGCGAGACGGGGGCGAGGAAAGTGGCCGCCAAAACGTCGGGGTCCGCAGGCTAACCGATATTTGGTGCCGTGCATTTAGTCACAATCCAAACCTACCCGAGGATTGGTATGTGAGCTTTGGCCATTGGTGCGCTCGTGAAAGGAACGGGAAATCGATCTGAAAAAAGGAACTGGCTTTTATGACTTGTATGTCCTGCTGTAGAAGCAGAGGACGTCAGTAGGGCACTCGCTGACTCGTGACCTCACCTGAAAACTGTCAGAAATAGTAAAAAAAAACGCTTAATCATTTTCACTTTCATTTTTATAACATCAGATGGAAACGGAACCAAAAAGTCAGAAACAAAAATAAACAGATAAATACATAATTCGAAAACAAAACAAAACAGTCGGTAACGAAAAAATGTCAGAAATATAAATAAAATAAATATTGAATATTCACTATACTATACATCTAAGTCTTACAATATATATAATATAAGTTGTAATTAAATTCACAACACACAATTCAATAATATGTGTCAATAAGAGATTGCTTGGTTCATAACTTTTAATTTTTATTTTTCATAAAACAAGTTCAAATGAGATCTCATTACCGTATTCGAGAAAAACGGTAAAAAAGGGAAAAATTCTGCTAAAAACAGAATTCCGCTGAAACGGTCAGAAAAAAAGCAATATTTACCGTTTTCATTTTTCTCTGTCTATCCGAAAACGATACGAAAAAAGGGTAAATAAAACGTGGTGGGTACCGAAAATTTTCGTACCGTTTTCAGTCCTAACCTGCTCTGCTCGCTCGGTGGGTCGGTGGGTCAGATAGGAGGTACGCTCCGCCGTGGAAATCATCGTTGGCCTGTATTTATATTTGCTAATGACTTAGCATTACAAGTTGTACAACTTGGCATGGTTGCGATCTTCTTCGATGAAGAAAAGAAAAGAAAAGGACATGATCGTTACCCTCAGGAGTGCTGCACCTACAAATCTGGCAATTACAAGCTACCAACTTCGAAAGGGAAGATGCTGAATCGAGCGGTCGTCTAGTATTGATCAAGACCACTCTATTGGTCATCCCAATCTACATCGCAATTGCCTTGCGGCTCCCTCTTGGGTCATCAAAGCACGAGACAAGATGACGAAGGCCTTTCTTTGGTAGGGAACTGAATTAGTGCGTTGTGGCAAATGCCTTGTCGCTTGGAAAAAGGTTCAGCGCCCTTTGCACTTGGGTGGCCTAGGAGTCGTTGACATCAGCTTGTGTGGTCTGGCTCTCCGTTTGCGTTGGATTTGGCTCAAGGGCACAGATCCGTCTCGTTCTTGGGCATCCTTGCCGATTCGGGAAGAACCGGTCGCTGCAAGTTTCTTCAGGGCTTCGACATGTATCGAGCTTGGAGATGGTCGTTCGGTCCTATTCTAGATAGACCTGTGGGTTGGTGGCGTGTGCATCGCCGACCTTGCCCCGAACCTCTTTAGCCTCGCCGGAACAAGCGTCTTGTGGCCGATGCCTTGCTCAACAATGCATGGGTACACGACCTGGTAGGCAGCCTTTCTGTCCAATGCCTTCTTGAGTATTTGCGTTTATGGGAGCGGTTGCGGGACTTCATCGGGGACTTTCTCAACAAGCTCCGCCTACCAAGCCTTATTCATCGGGCAATCAGCGGTGTATGGGATATCATAGCTGTGGAAAACCAAGGCCCTAGGTAAAGGTTATTTTTTTGTTTGGTTAGTGCTTCATGGTCGATGTTGGACTTCTGATTAGCTCTAGCGTCACAGATTGCAGAACAATGGTCCTTGTGCCCTATGTGATCAAGCTTTGGAAACAATCGACCACCTTCTCCTCACGTGCGTTTTTAGTAGAGAAGTGTGGTTTTGCATTCTACGGTTTTGAGGGTGGCAAGCGCTATGCCTCACCCGGATGAGAGGATCACGGATTGGTGGCTCACCAACCAGAAATGTGTTGCTAAAGCCCGTCGCAGTTTTTTTGACTCTCTAGTTGTTCTTGTTCTTTGGACACTATGGCTCGAGCGCAATGCTAGAGTTTTCAGGCACCACTGTTTGTTGGCTTATGAAGTTGCAGCTAAGGTCACAGACGACGCGCGTGTTTCGGGTTAGGCTGGGTTCCTTGTGTGGTCGCGCTTTATTGGCGATTAATCTTTAGTTTGTAACTAAGTCATATGAAAAGTCGCGTTGTACTTCTTTTCTCTCTCTTTTAATACGAAACGCGCCATGTGTGATCTTGAAAAATAAATGATATATTGCCAGATATGAAAGTGTATATTTGAAGTTTTGAACATGTCCCTCGATCCAACCATGTGCCACATGTCCGTGACTGCGTCGTACTCTCTCTATCTATAATTGACCAGCGTCTAAGACCAAACGAGTTTTCCATAATTAGCCGACACGCTTCTAATCATGCAGAGTTATAAGGAACAATTTTTCTCTGGTCTGCGTAACACCCTTAGACTTTGATCAATTATACTCCCTCGGTTTTTTAATTGTTGTCGCCGTTGACTTTTAAATTCAACTTTGACCATTCATTTTATTCAATTTTTTAAATAAATTTCATATATTTTGATATAATTTGATGTATCATTAGAATTATTTGAATCATTTTACACATTTGAGCAATTTTTTTGAATAAAAGGAATAGTCAAAGTTAAATTTAAAAGTTAACGGCGACATCAATTAAAGAATGAAAGGAGTAGATGTTACTTAGTGTGAGTGCCCGTGCTATGCTACGGGCAAGCAATGTAATGTCTTTTCTTCTATACGAGAAAGCAATATGACGCATTCTCGTTCTAATATAGACAAAAAAAATATGACACAATTCCTACGGTATAAGTATGACAAGATACAAGATGAGCTAAAAAAAATAAATTTACACGATATTTGCTCCAATTTATCCTTTACATAATGTTTTTTTAATTGAACGAAACTAAAACTTATCTGAACCGAAGAAATAAATGAGTCAGTATGTATCACAAAGTCTCGCTGACTGCTTATATCTAGACAGATTTTGATGATATATTGAGATGGTAAGAAAGTAACAGAGTATTTTGTGATTAGGATTTTAATTGAAGTGTGACACTATAAAGATTGAGGGATGGCAGCAATTTGAATCATCAATACGGGTGTCGGAGTCATCGCTCAGTGTTGCCTGAAGGTAGGATCTTCAATATGGACGGCGACCCTTCAAGTCTGTTGGAGTTGGAGTAGCTGTGTGGAGTTACAACGATTTTACTTGCACAATGCTTTTTTGACTTTAATAAAATCAAAACTAATCTCAACTGAATAAATAAATAAAAGAGTTAGTCTGCATTACAGAACTTTGTCGTCTGCTCATATCTAAGCAGATTTTGATGATGTAATGAGATGGCAAGAAAATAACAGGTGGCATTTAAACAAGTTAAAGAAATAAAAATATTGTAGCAATATGTATTTTCTATTTTTTTCTCTCATGAATTAGGATTTAATTGAAGGGTGACACCGTAGAGATAGAGAGATGGCACTAGTTTGAGTCACCACTACGGGTGTTTGAGTTGCCGTTCAGCGCTGCTCGAAGGTCAGGGGTCCTCGACAGGGACAACGATGCGCCAACGCTATGGAGGAAGCTATTGAAGTTGGCGTCACTGTGCAGCACTGTGTGAAAGTACGACGGTGGAGAGAGGTCTAACAAAAATGGAATTTCAAAACAGATGGAGATAGATAAATTTACTATTTTTCCATTAGATATAGAATTTTAGAGATATAATATGTGACACAAAAATTACAGATAGGGTTTGTGAAAAAAAAGGAACATAGGTAATAGACAAAATATAACTAAAAAAATGCAAACTTTAAAATTTGACTTCTAAACACCTGCACCAGATTTTCCCTATAATCTGAATTATAAAATTCACCTCTAAAATCTAGATTTTAACAATTCACAAGGGTGCCAAACAGACCATAAATTTACAAACAGATTTTTACTGTCTAACTTTTATGTTTGACTGGTTGTTACTACGATAGACCAAGGCCCCACAGGAGAAATCCAGGCCATTGGGTCATATGGAGAACCCGAATCAGAGCCATTGGATGTTTGCACGTGGAGAACCCCAAATCGAATTGGACTCGATCTCCCACCGAATACGGTTCCAGATCGAAGACGAGTCAACTCCGAGAGGAAGCAGGGGCGGTTCCAACACCTATATAAACGCCACGCCTCGATGATCCGCGCAAATCATCAGCAACTCGCGCCGGCCTGCAACCAGGTCTCGTTCGTCGCGAGAAGAACGTCGCAGAAAAGAGATGATGGCTGAGATCGAGGAGGCCAACGCCGTCGCGACGTCAATGAACGCGGGAAAGGAGGAGGCGGCAGCTCCCGTCGGCTGGCCACCGGCCGTGGCGGATCGGTACAAGCACGCGGTGATGGCGGGCAAAGGCATGTTTGGCAAGGTGTACGCGGCGTGGGACAGCGTCGACGAGCGGCTGGTCGCCGTGAAGCAGCTCAGCAGCCGGACCGACGGCGAGTTCGTGGCGACGGGCCCCCGTGAGTTCGCGCAGGAGGTCGCAGCCCTCAAGGCGTGCCGCGGCCACCCGAACGTCGTGAACCTGCTCACGACCATCACCACCGACCACGACGACCGCTTCATCGTCACGGAGTTCGCCGGTCCGGTGAACCTGCGGCGGTACGTGCAGCAGCGGCGCCGCGAGGGCCGGCCGTTCAACGAGGACGAGGTGCGCGATGCCCTGGCGCAGATCATCTCCGGTGTGGCGTGCGCGCACAAGGCCGGAGTGCTGCACAGGGAAGTCGTGCCCGAGAACGTGATAGTAGATGAGCAACAGATTAAGCTGATAAAGAAGAAGAAGCAAGGGTGCAAGTGCAAGTACACGATATGCGGCTTCAACGCCTCGGAGCGAGCCGGAGCGGCCGTGAAGGACGGCACGGCGCACCTCGCGTCGTCCAGCCGTTACCGTGCGCCGGAGCTCTTCCTCAGCTCCGGCGTCGTCTACGACGAGCGGATCGACGTGTGGGGGCTCGGCTGCATCATGGCAGAGCTCCTCGCCGGCGAGGGCGTTCCGTTCTTTGGCAGGGGGTCGGAGCAACCGGATCTTAAAGAAGTGCTGCAGGTAGTCGGCGGCAGGGGTCTCGCGGAGTGGCCTGGGTTGCAGAAGGCGGCGACGCCGCAGGAGGCGAGCGATCTGCGGGAGAAGTACTGCCGACACGCCGGCCTCTTGCAGGCGGTGTTCCCGAAGGAAAAGCTGTCGCAGCCTGGGTTCGACGTCCTCAGTGGCTTGCTGGAGAGCAACCCGGAGTCTCGTCTAACCGCGGCGGTCGCGCTCGAGATGCCGTGGTTCCATTGCCGTCGTCATCGTTTTGGAGCCTGTTTCACTTCATAAATTAAGCTTCTGATTATTTAGGCCATATATTATTTAGAGTAGTACAAATAGTATCTGTTGGTAGAGTGTTTGATCTTTGATCTGAAGATTTTCCTTGTAATGTCGATTAGGTGACACCTCGTCAGATTTTGATTCATTAGTTAAAATCTTTCTTGTTTATTATTAGTCTGTGACTTCACAGAAACATATTAGTACCCGGTTTTCCTGCTTTCTCGGCACTTGAAATTTTCATAAAACATATGATCAGGGCAACGGACTCACAAACGGGCTTGAAAAAAAATGCAGGTATTGCATATATGCTGCTGAACAATGATCAGCGGCACAGCCAGCATCAGGATAGGAAAAAATTAGTCAATCATCTGAAAAATATGTATTCAGTATGTATCTTTAAGCTACTTTAGAAATAGGTAACCACGTATTATACTCGTAGACGTATCTTCCATGTTCTCGTTTCTTCACGTCCTGTTCAACGCCCTGTGGAGTCCGTCTGCGGCTGAACGGATACGAATTTTCGGTGGTCCTACGTAATGAAGATAAATTGAAATTCTCTGTCCCAAAATATAAGCATTTGTATTTTTAAGTTTGATCAAAGTAAAACTCATTTAACTTTAATGTTTAGATGCATGTTCATGATACCCTAAACCCTAAACCGTTAGATGTTTAGATGCATGTTTATGATAATCACGGCTAAAGGTGCGACTGGCTTGGCCATTTTTTTAAGCTGCTCATAAAGCACTGGACTGTGTCTTGATATCTCTCCTATCAGGATGTGTATGGCTTGGGAATGTTACTTTGCACTTCATTCTAAATTGTTGTCGCCGTTGACTTCTAACATCAACTTTGACTATTTATCTTATTTAAAAAATTAGTTCAAATGTTTAAAATTATATATCGTGTTTCTAACACCTTCAATGAAAAATCAAATTAGAAAAAATATGATATTTATCGTATTGTTTAATAAGACAATTAAAGTTGATGTTAAAAATCAATGACAACAACAATTTCGGAATGGAGGGGTAGGTGAAAGATTACATTTTAATGCTTTGTATTTGAAAGTAAATTTATGACTTATCAGGAGACAGAAGTATTGAATTTGTAGCAATATGTATTTAGTACTCTATAGTCCGAGTGCCTGTGCTACGCTTGTGGCAGAACCGCTCCAAAACACTGGATGGCTCGCTTCGCATCGATCTCGGGTGATATTGAGCAACAATGTCCAAATAGTACAACACGAGTGATAATATAAAATAGAAAACCGATTAAGTCTTACAATAAAGTTCCAGTAGTCTTAAGAAGAATAAGTTTAAAACAGAGTTTAAAACATAGCGGAAGTGACATGGAAGAGATACGACGGGATCGATGCAGGGAGAACTAACACAACAAAAAAGAGAAACAACAAACCGTGAGTACTAATTACTCAGCAAGTCTTATCCGTCAAAATTTGCTAACTACAGCCGACTGCTAAGCATGAGAGGCTGACTCAGAGGATGGCCATTTGCATAAACATAGCACTAACAATGGATCCTTACTTTCAAGTTTTAGCGATAAGTTCAGTTCACGGAATGTAAATTTAATTTGCACTATCATCTACCACAATCATGGTTGCCAAACAATTACCTATAACTAAGCAAACAAATCATATTATCATTATTATTAGTTTAGTTGTTACTACGACATGACGCAGTGAACAAGTGGTACTCGTTACTGTGAGGGGCATCGATTATAATCGATTTACACCAGCTGAGAAAAACCCAAAGTACACGACACGTACGCGCTTCCCAGAAGCCGCACGTGGCAACCTTTCACAACAATACCATAGGGTCGGTCCGACGCGCACCACTCCCAATCACATGGTCCTCCATGCGATCACCGCGCCGGGTGCATCCATGGTTAGATCTAAGGCTTTTCTCTACTCCCCGTCGAAAGAGAGGTAGGGTTACGTCCAACCACTACGGTATCGAACTACATCAGTTTTCTGAGTCTCATGTCCCCAGTATGCCTTCGATACAGTTCAAACTTGCTCAACAGAGCCACACTCGAATCGGTCCTTAACCGACACAGACGGGGCTACCACCGTGAAGGCCCAGCCTTCTCAATCCCTTCTATACTCTATCCCCGTCCGGTCTCAGATTTATTATAAAGTCTAACCTATAATCTCGCGAGTGAGGTTTCTCATTCACTCGACTTTTACCGTTGATTAGAACTCATAGCCTAGCTCTACATCGAGTTACATGTACCAATATATACTCAATAGGGGTAATTGATACTATCATGCATTTTAAGATTTCAAACAACTCATACAACTTAATGCACAATACATTAGCAATACAATACATAGTGATAAAACAAAAATTTAAAACAAGGTTAATGCACCCGGGCTTGCCTTCGGTTTGCTGAGAGTTAGCACAAACAAAAGGAAGGTCTTCAGCGACGGACGACTACGGAGCGATCAGCGCTAGATCTTGGTCTTTCGTGACGTTTTCTAAATGTGTGAAATGATGTGCGATGTGCGATTAGTTATGCACCTAATGATATCTAATATTTTACTTGTCATCGCATGTGACAAGAACGCTCACATGCGATGATATGCTTATAAATGCATATGACAAGGAGAAATATGCGATGATATGACAAGAAAAGTATGATGGTGATTTCAGGAAAAGGAACTTTATTAGACCAATGTGCTGCTGGAATTTATATGAAATATTTTTTCGAAATGAATTTTTATACTATACTAAATAGTTCATAATAGGGAAGATTATTTCTAAATTTTTTTAATATGGTTCTTGAAGGCATAAATCACAAATTTAGTTGTTCAAAATATTAACAAACCTATCAACTAATTTCTGGTCTAATTTTATATTTTAGTGCAATATTATGAATTTCTAATGAATTAATTCTAAGAGAAATAAATTATTTATAAATAATATATAAGTTTATAAATTCTAAGTAACTCTAAGATGACATATATTAATTAATAGAACATAATTATGCATTTTTCACATTTTTAATATGCAGGAAAAAAATGATATGCATGTATGTGTAAGGTACTTTATTTAATTAATAGATTTAATTCTAGTGCATAAAATGCAACTTTGAAAGTTCTAAAATATTCTACATGACGAGAGGATTCCAATGGTATATTATTTGTAATTTTTGGAGTTAATATGAATTTTCTATGATTTTCACAAGTTTCTAAAAATTTCTGCACAAGGAATAAATAATTTTCCGGGATTATTCAAACACGGACGCCACATGTCGACACCCGGTAGCAGCCGCACAGACCCGCGCTGGATTAGCGGCCACACGGGATCGGGGCATATAGCCACAAAAGATCCGGCCGGCCCAGGCGGCGCTCACTGGAGCGGCCCGCTCTGCGGCTAGTCAGAGCGACTGCTCACCAAAACGTTGCCCTCGCCCTCGAGAACCAGAAGGAATGCTCGGCTTGCAGAGGCGCTCACCGGAGAGTGCTCGCGGCTCGCGGCGGCCCCGGAGGAACTTCGGTCGCGTCGCGCTGGCGCTACAGGGGACGAGAACTTAAGACCTTGGCTCCTAGAGCTTGGCTAGAGCAAGGAGAAGACCGGCGTCGAGGTTCTCGTCGACGGAGAGGGCCGGAGATGGGGGCTCTACGGTGAGCTCAAAAGGGGCACAGCGGCCGGCGAGAGCGAGCTCAAGTTTCTGGACAACGTTTCACGAATTGGGCCGTTTTGTGAGCTCCAAAGGAACCTTAGGCTACCAGGAGGCTAGTGTTTTGCTTAAACGAAGGAGGAGCTCACCGATGCTCGAGGATTTGAAAGAGTCGGGGTCGACGGCGCTAGAGACGAAATTTGGAGAAAAGTTCCAAATTCGGTTGCGCTCTCGGGAAGGAGGAGGAACGACGGCTGGGGACCTAGAGGACGTTTTTGAAGACAGGTTAGTTTTTAAAGGAAAATAAATTATTTGGGCTTTTAAACCTGAAATTAAAATTTTCCAAAAACTTTTAAAATTCAAGTGGTTACAAGATCTTTCAAGAGAGATTTTTATTTCACAATATTTCATTGAAAATTTTGAACTCACATTTTAAATTCCAAACTTAAATTTGGGACCAATTTGAAACTAGGTTTAAATTCCTTCGAGCTCGGATTTTCAGAAATTTTGAATTCGAATGGAGTGTCTTATTATTCGGAAACACGTAGCGTTACAACGCTACGGGCAGGTCAACATCACGAAAATTCCACTATGATATAGGTATTACAACTTGTATCAATACACACTGAGTCATAGACAAGACAAATTTACATCATACTCATTCCAATATATGCAAGAAATTTAACGCAAAACCATTCCAATACATTCCAATATATGCAAGCTCATATAGTCATATTTGGTCAGATAAGGATTGATAAATGCTGGTGGAATTTTTTAACATCCCAAATGAACTAAAGATAGAACAATTATCTTTCGCCACTCATCCACTTTACGTGCTTCCAGACAATTACAACATGAATTAATACCAACCACGGGAACCAGACAAAAGCTTGTATTTTTTTTTTTTTTGCAACACGACAAAAGTTTGTACTAAAACAACATAAATTACTCAAAATTATTGGTACTCTAGCCTTACTGATAACATAATATATCTGCTTTCCTTCTTACAAATATACCATGCAGAATTATCTAACAGAGAATAATACAAATTAATGTTTCATCGCATATCCAGATCCAGTTCCAGCGTCTCGTTGTAAATCCACACATTTTTTTGGTCAAATTTTGTCTCTGGGTTGGTAGACAAGGTTGGGCAAGAAAACCAAGGAAGATGCTATAAAAGGCTAGGAACAGGGTAGCAAACAAGACACACGCCCCATGACAATGATATAGGGATTAGGAAGTAGAATCTAACCAGCTGTATTTAGGACAATCCATTGCCACCTTTCTTCACATAGCAAATCAATGGTCATTGGCCCAGGACATTCATTTGCCGGTGACTCTTCTGATTCATACTGAAAAATAGAGGTATCCAGCTCAAAATGTGTGAAATTTGCTATAAAATAAATACAATTTGTATCTGCAGATATAATTAAAATTAGATAAAATACTATTAGTTCAGTTCTAGATCCCATTGCAATCCAGGGTTGGATGAGTCCAGGACAACATTAAACATATATAAAACACAAAATTTAAATTCAGCGACCAAATATGTGCATGAAGCATACTGTGAGAATAATTTAATCTCGTCCAGAAAGAGCTCACTTTACATCAGAAATAAAGACAATAGTGGTTGTGATCTTGCAATTTTTTCAATATGTTTTTGCAGGTCAGGTCCTGTAAAACAAACCATCTCAAGTTAATCTCGTTCCTCGACAGTAATGGCAGAAAGTGTATAAACTTCACAGTTCACCTTAGTTATGTGACTCTTCACAGCCTTCACACAGGTACAGTTATCAAGAGGTAATGGGCAATATTGACAAAATAGAAGAATGCTCACAAACCTGAGGTGTTACGGTCATCAACTAAGAACAAATAAATTAGCCAATATAGTCCGAATGCCCGTGCTAACGCTACGGGTCTAGGAAAAATATTAACTCAAGAAAGACTATTAACTCAAGAAAAATGTTAACTCAAGGATTAGTAGGATGATTTGATTGAAACCACATTATTATAGTCATGAATAAATTTATCTAAGAAACATATTGATAAAAGGGGAACCAACCTTTCTAACTTTCATCATCATCATTCTAAAAGATATGCAGACATACTGCACCACCCAGCACAACTATTTTGCTCATGTTTACATGCAAAAGAAGTGACTTTTGATAGCTTGCCAAGGACCTCAAGGAGAGTACGATGGAATAAGTCTAGTGCACAGGCGCTTTATGTTTTATGCTTTATGTTTTACGCTTTATGCTTTATCATCTTGTACTAGCTTTTCAGCTTTATGCTTGATCATCTTAGACTAGCTTTTTCAGTTTTATGCTTTAGCATCTTAGACTAGCTTTTCAGCTTTATGTTTTAGTATCTTAGACTAGCATCTTAGCATATGCTTGGCTGCCCACCAGCCTATATATATGTATCCCCAACCTCTCAGGTTGGGCATGGCATTCTAGTAAGAAACATGGAGAAAATTGCCCCAACACTAAGTGTCATCCCTCACAATGCGAGTATTGTCCCTATCAATTGGCATCAGAGCCGTATGGTTCTGTGATCTATCTAATCCCACACGTGATTCTCTCCAGCGGAGGCGCCGGTCTCCCTACTCGACTCTCTCCCCCGCCGGTCCCTATGCTCTACCGGCAGCCAGCGACTCGACGGCTTGTTCCCAGTGCAGTAGCAACCTCCGCGACTCTTCTCCGCTAGTGGAGAGCCATGTCTGCAGGAGGCTCTCACCGCTCGGTCACCTCAAGCGTACAACGTCGGCAGGAGGCCGACCTCGCCGCGGCAGAGGAGCGCGAG
>BCLF01000085.1:98013-114876 GCA_001602275.1 Zoysia japonica | reverse complement strand
CGGCCGCGAAGGTGTCCGCCAGCTGGGCGCCGGCGGGCGGCGACCCGGACGACGGCGTTGGCGGCTGGGGGCTCCCCGAGCCGCCGGTGGAACGGGAGCAGAGGACCGGTACATGGAACGTTTTTGTTTTTTCTCTCTCTCTGTGTTCCGTGCGCGGTGAGAGATTTCACCCTTGCGCGGATATTTCTGTTCTGAATCCGGGAGTTGTTCGTTTCAGGGATTGGGAGAGCCATCGCGGTCGGGATGGGAGCGTCTGCGGCGATTGGCTTGGCCGGGCTGGCGTGGTACTCGCCGTCCTCCAGAAAATGTGAGTTGACGATTTAGGGTCCATTTGATGTTCATGTTTTTCGCCTGTTCCTGAAATGCCAACTCAAACTGTTTCCTAGCTTGTTGGTTTGTGTCTTCCGTTGTATTTTTGCTGAATATGACTAGAGAGATGTGTTATAGAATATTAGAATTGCTAGATATGATGCTTCTGACAGTCTAAGCAACTAGCATTATCCTGTAATGGAGGCATAGGATGGGGTTAGGCATATCCCTGGTGCTGCCTTAGAAAAAAAAAATAGGATAGGAAAATATAAATTCCATGTGGCACTGTAGAATTCCTTGAATTCTTGTTAACAATGCACACGTGCTACTCGCATAGGCATTTGGCTTGTTAGTTTTTTAGTTTTTCCCCCTCGGTGTCAAAATCTATCAAAGTCAAAACTAGATTTAGTTCTGAAAATGTATGGAAAGAGACTTCTGTGGTTGTTACTAAAACCCAAAGAATCATATGATAGATTTATCGCTAATTGAGGAACTGAGGCTAGCTCAGTTTGTTGAGGATGTGGTCATGTGGACATACACCTCGATCACTCCTGCTAATTTGGGTATGTATTTCCTCATTTTTAGCGCTTCCAGATTCCTCGCAAGTTGGTCAGTTCCCACCTTTTTTCTTTGAAATTAATTAATTGTATATTTCAGTTGAACAATGTTGCACCAAGTGGCTAACTGTGATCTCCAAAAGTATAACAACATGAAGTCCATGTTTCTAAAGAAAGTATAACAACATGAAGTCGAAAACTGGACTTTTAGTAAAACTTTGCAATGGAGTTATAATATTGGAATAACCACTCAATCCTTTTGTGCTATTTGTTTTCCAAAAAAAAAATCCACCTGAACTAAATTAGTTCAATGTCTTATGTGTTCTCTTTTTGTTTATTGGTCATAGTTGCCACTTTTTCCATGTCAATTTGCATGTTGAAAGAATCAATTTCTATAAACACGTAATTGTTTGATTTTAAAAGAATAAAAGAAGTTACAAAATCATGATGGTTTCAGGTATGCAGCAACTCATTGACTCATCGTTACATTATGTTCAAGAGAAAATGTCAACATTGGACTCACAAAAGACACCCAAGGAGGATTCATGTGAGAGAGAACCGGATGTAAATGAAGCTTCGAGCTCTATACTCAATCACGAAGCTGAAGCAATAACTGATGGCTCAGGGCAAAATGAAAGATTAAATGGTGGCACTCATGTTTTGTTTAGCATTCCGATAGATCCTATGCATGAAGAGGCTTTATCAATATTGAAGAAGCTACAGGTACCTCCAAAATTTTCAACTCTGATCAGTCATGATTTTCCAAAATATCTCAATTGTAAGTGGTATACTCCCTATTCCAGAAATGTTTTAATTTTTTTATTAGTTTATTTTTTCACTGCATCATAATATTTAAGTGGTTGTGTTGCTTCCTATATGCTTTGCATGAAGGATATTCTTTTCCTATGACTTGTCAATGCAAGTTTCTTCTGAAACACTTTAAAATATTCTTCTAGAACTAGAAGCAATATTTTTCAAACTACTACTTTGATGTTTTTTTTACTTATTGTGCTGGCCCAGATAATTGAGAATGATGTTAGCCCCAGTGACTTTTGTACTCGAAGAGAATTTGCAAGATGGTTTGTTAAGTTGTCCTCAAAGTTTGAGAGGTATGACTATGAGACAGCAAAGTAAAAAAAAAATGCTATTCATTACATTTAATATTGATTGTTTGTGTTATATTTGGCACTTTGTAGGAAAAGGATGCAAAAGATCATTCCTAGTCAATTAATTGCTGGTTCTGACCAAACTGCCTTTGATGATGTAAATAGTGACGATCCAGATTTCTTGTATATCCAGTGTAAGTTCCTCAGCCTGTTGTATGACCACTAAGTACAGTAATCCATCTTCTCTCTTAGTGACAAACTTCACTACTTGATCACTCGATAGCACCTTTCCACTGTAACATAGAGTGATAGTTTTTCCTAGATTATGTATTTGTTTTAGTTTTTCCTTGATTGTTACTACCTCTGGCCACCAAATATTAGTTGATATCAGATTGTTTGGTCAATCTTTTTTTTTTAATTCCTGGTAAGCATATCTCATTTTATGAAGAAAAGCCTTTGGCAAACAATTACTCTAATATGTTATTTTTTGATACAAAATCATAGTCATAAATAACTACTCCCTCCGTCTTAAATTGTTGTTTGGACAAGATTTGTAGTTCAAAAATGAACTAAATTTGTTGTCCTCTCCGACAACAACAATTTAAGAACGGAGGTAGCATGTTAGAGGGAGATTTATATTTAGGACACTGTTCATCCATAGCTTGGACTGTCACGCACCACACATATCTATATTGTCTTTTAAAGACCACAAAATGTTGTTTTTTTGTGAGACACTGCACATGATTAAACAAAATTATTTTCAGATGAAGGGGAGAGTGGGAGGTGTGAAATGACCTCATTGCCCCCTTCTCCATCACTATCCCTTGCTTGCCCGTGCCAGTCCACCACTCGTGCATGACTCTGCGACCTACAGCCTCCCGTCATCGAGGGGGCGAGCTCGCCAGGAATAGCAGGAGGATGAGCGCACCGAGAATAGGTGCGATTTGGCAGGGGCGACCAAGCTACACCATGGCCAAAGACAGGCTAGGGAAGTCATGCATGGGCTGGAATTGATCGTGGCTAGCCTCAATAGCCCTTGACCTAGCCTCTGGCTGCCAGAACGATCATGAGATGGTAGCGGGGCGAGCTCCGGCCGGACTCGGTAGCAGGTCAAATTCGTGCAGAAGATGCCATTTCCTAGGGAGGGAAGGCAACCAGTTGGCAGCGCCATAAGCCGGCGATGTGGCAAGGGTTTTGTGACGATGGCGGTGGTTGGCAATGGACTGACATGGGTGAGTAGGAGATGGAGGGGCAGAAGGGAGCAACAAAATCATTTTATAGCTCCCTCTCACTCCTCTACAACAACAACAACAAAGCATTTTGTCCCAAGTAAGTTGGGATAGGCTAGAGATGAAACCCCGAGAGACAACTAAAAAGGAGCAAAAACCGGCAATTAAGATTCAATCACGTGAATTGCTAGCCTCCACAAACTCCTATCCAAGCCTAACTCCTTGGCGATATCTCAATCCTTCAGGTCACTCTTCTCATGTCAAGTTTGGTCTACCTCTGCCTCTCTTCCCACCGTTTGACTGACTTACCATCCCGCTACGAATCGATGCTTCCTGCGGCCTATGTTGTATATGTTCGAACCACCGCAAACGATGCTGCATAAGCTTCTCCTCAATTGGTGCCGCTCCTAATCTCTCTCGTATGTCATCATTCCGGACACGATCTCTCCTTGTGTGGTCACACATCCATCTCAACATACACATTTCGGCTGCATGTAGCTGTTAGACATGTTGCTTTTTAATAGACCAACACTCTGCTCCATATAACATGGCTAAGACAGGGTAAATTGTAGTCCTATACAATTTGCCCTCGAGCTCTTGTGGCACCTTACTGTCTTGTGGCACCTTACTGTCACATAGAACGCAAGAAGCTTGACCCCACTTCAACTATCTAACTTTAATTCTATGACTTACATCCTCATCAATATCCCCATCTTTTTGCAGCATAGAACTCAAGTAATGGAAAGTGTCCTTGGGTACCGCCTGACCATCAAGTCTAACATCTCCTTCCTCGACTGCGGTAGCATTGAAGTCACATCTTATATACTCTGTTTTAGATCTACTAAGTATAAAACCCTTTTGACTCCAAAGTCTATCTCCACAATTTGAACTTCTGGTTGACCCCTGTCTTGCTCTCATCCACTAGCACCACATCATCCGCAAAGAGCATACACCAAGGAATGTCTCCTTGTAAGTCTCGTGTGATCTCATCCATCACCACAGTGAAAAGATAAGGGCTTAGAGTGGACATTTGGTGCAGTCCTATATTAATTGAAACTCATTGGTGTCTCCGTCACTTGTTCGGACACTTGTCACGACATTCTTGTACGTATCCTTTTAAAACTATAATGAATTTTGAACTCAAAATTTGTTGTGAGGTTGTTTCAAGGAAAGCCTAACCTATAAAAAAATTGAAAATAAAATAAAATATATTTGTGTGAATTTGTGTTCAGATTTTAGAAAGCCACATAAAAGTTACTGGTCTTTTACATAAATCTTGAGTCTTTCAAACTTACACAAAATTAGGTGTTTCAAAAAAATTGTTTAAAAATTTCTATGCGTGGAGGTATACAAGTTGTATATGTACACAAAAACAGTTTAAAAATTCTTTTTTTTGAAGATTTACAAAAAGTGAAGAGAATGTTGATAGTGGCTATGAGTGAAATGATTGATAATTATAAATTTTAAGTATAATATCATGTTAAAAACACATCCAATTGATGGAGCTTATTTTTACATGATTTTAGAAATATTAACCATCAAATTTGGACAGTATATGCGAAATTTATACAAGTTTCAATTTTACAACTTGAATCTAAATAAAAATGATATGTTTGGCGCAAGAACATAGCTTGAACTGGTGCCGACAGTTGGCCTCACTTGTCATTGGTAGAAAATCTTTGGGGTGTTAACCTCGCGTGGGTTGGCGGTGTATTTTGGCCCATGTGTGTAGCAAGACGATGCGCCGCGCGCACACCCAACAAAATTATATCACCTCACTCATTTGCCATGACGTATACCGGCTTATAACATGAGCTATTCTGCCTCCCATCGAAATCACTTGAATTTACTCCCTCGCTCCCGTGTGTCAGGCCTGTCGTGGTGCCCTCGTGCTACCGCACTAGCTGTCTGGTTTGCGCTTCCTCCGTTGAAAGCGCAGCTGAAAGCAAAAGTCCGCTACCATAAGCTTATGCCCTCTGCCCCAAATTATAAGTCAATCTGGACTCTTCAAAATTTCTCAAATTATTAGTCGTTTTCACTTCCTGAGACAACTTTTTCTCTTCCCAATACATCTCTACTCTATCTCTCCTCATTTTGAGAACATCTCATCTTTTTTATTTTTTTTAATTCTCGTGCCCAGACCCAAAATGACTTATAAAAAGGGATGGAGGGAGTGCTACATATTCTTCTGGAATCAACTTACAGTCTAAGTAAGCATGCCTATCTTCCCTTCTAGCCAAAATAAAATCAATTTGGCTACAGTGAGGACCACTTTGAAAAGTTATTAAATGAGAGGCTCTCTTTCTAAAATAGTTCACAACAAACAAATCGTAGGCTAAGGCAAAGTCCAAAAACCCCTCCCCTTCTTGATTCTTACTCCCGTAGCCGAAACCACCATGCACCCTCTCGAAGCCTACGCTAGAAGAGTCAACATGCCCATTTAGGTCTCCTATAAAGAGCTTCTTAGCGACAGGCACATTGTTGACCATTGCATCCAAATCCTTCTAGAATTGCTTCTTTGACACTCATCCAAACCAACTTGTGGGGCATAAGCACTAATTACGTTAAGAACTAAATCTCCAATAACCAGCTTCATTAGAATAATTCTATCTCCGTGCCTCTTGATGTCTACCACACCATCTTTAAAACTCTTGTCGATCACAATGCCTACCCCATTTGTTGCCGTCATTGTCCCTGTGTACCAAAGCGTGAAACCGGTATCTTTCACCTCCTTTGCCTTTTGGCCCTTCCATTTCGTCTCTGAACACAAAGAATATTCACATGTTGTCACATCGACTACCTCTCGAAGCTTACCCGTAAGCGATCCTACATTTCAACTACCTACCCGCAACTTACAAGGCTCGACTAGCTTTCTTATCCCTTGCATCCGCTGTGTCACATGCGAAGACCTTTGCTCATTGTCCACTATGCCCAGGCAGCGTAGCGCGCCACTAAGGATGCGACGACCCGATCTTCGCTCACTTGCGACCGCATCCAGATGACGATATGGCAAACTATTAAGGATGTGGTGACCTGGCCTTTGCTCATTTTCCACCATGCCTAGGTTCCGGTATAGCCCGTTGCTAAGAGGGTTACGCCCCAACAAATTTCTTTGGGGTTTCATTTCCATGAGAATGACTACGATAGTTGCTAGCTCGCCACGCCTAATACAACCCACTGATTTATCTGGGCTTGACTTGATACCGGCTATATCGTGACAACATAGGTGAAACCTCTCACTCCTCAAGTTGGAAATAATTTTTTAATCACGTGCAGTGTCCCATAGATAAATAAACAATTTGCGGTTTCCACCGGACAATATAACTACGTGCGGTGTGTGCCAAAGCAAGCCATGCATGAGCAGTTTCCCATAGACAATTCTCCCTTTTTAATATGGAAAATAATGATAAAGTTTTGTATCACAAAAAAAATATATTTTTGAGGGGAATTACAACAAGGGAGGCCCCTACTAAGGATTTTATTAAAAAGAATGAAAACAACTGTACTAGAAACAAAAGCAAAACAGAGTAAAGCTAATGTAGATTGAGAACATTTAAATTGATGATTTTGTATCTGCCATGAAAAATACTCTTGTTATATAATATAACTTATATTACTCTTTCTACTTGTAATTATATATTTCTGTAGCTATTCCTATTCAAATTATCATATTGGGTCTGCGTTGATGTGCTATTAGATATATTTGAAACTATAAGGAATAGCCTCCATCAGGCTTTCAGATTCTTTTTGCTATTATACTGACACTTAAAACTTTGGTTTTCTTTATTGGTGACCTGAAGCTTTAGGAGAATCGGGTATCATACCTAGTAAGTTGTCAAGCTCCATTGGAACATCAACAAGTGAATCTTCTAGTTGCTGTGAAAATTCCAAGTTCTTACCCGATAGGTACTAGTTTAACATGTGAAAATATGTGGTTTTCCTTGTATTTGATAACTAAATGTTTAAACTTGCATCACATATGTTTTGGTTGACTGGCTGTAGTTACCTCTCTCGCTTTGATCTTCTCAATTGGAAAGTGCTTGTGGAGCATCCGTGCGCATTAGAAATAGACCAAAAGGTACATATATCTTTTTCTCTATTTATTTTTTGTGCTCTGACTACTTAGATGCTTTTGTTTCATTGTTCTATAAATCCTGACTCTGGTTACAGTCCAGATGCTGAGTCAGAATATTTGCATTATGGATTTAAGTGCTTGCCCAGATGTGTCTGGATCCATGCTCACAGAGTTGATGGCTGGCGAAAACAGCATTGTGAGCAGAGTTTTTGGTATGATCTGTTATTATGTTTGTTCTGTCTATTATGTTTTCTTTGTTTGCACGGCCCTTGGATTTTTTGAGAGAACTACTGTGCAATAACCTATGGGCTAATGAAAACTGTTATTTTTAAGCATTTTGATTGATCATTGAGTTGGCTAGGAAAAACTTGTGGCATATCTTGGTGGCAGGTTTCGCTTAGTTCTCTTTTAGATAAAGCATGTCTTTTCTTTATTATTTCGTTTTAATTGCATTGTAGTTATTATTAAAGCAGATTTAGTTGTATTATTACTACTGCTGCATAGTATATATTATGAGCAATTGTTAATTTGAACTCTAGTAATCGCAACATCAATTTTTACGTGTGCAGATTGGTGTCATTGTTTCAGTATACTATCCTAATTTTCATTACAAATCATGGGATCTTATAGGTAATACTAGGCGCCTTCAACCACAAAAGCCTGTGACAAGAGCACAAGCAGCTGCTGCACTGATCAGTGGCCAAATTGAATGTGCAATTCGCAATGAATTAAACAGGCTGGAAGCAGAGAACCAAGCCTATCTTTCTTCTATTTCTGAAATAATGGAAGAGTTACTTAATAGAGGAGATATACCAAAAAAATGGGAGGAGAAGATAAAAAATGAGCAAGATCGTGCTTTAGAAGCTGACAAGGATCTTCAAAACGCTTTGCATGAGCTTGTGGAAGAGAAGGCCAATAGAGAAAAGGATCTAGCAGACTTGGCGAAGGAAAGAGCAGCTTTAGAGCATCAGAATCATGAACTCATATGTTTAAGGTCAGAAATTGATGGCATGTATGATAGATTAGAAACTGAGAGTGCAGAGGTCATGTCAGATCAACAAACTTTAGAAACCTTATTGTCTGATATGACCAGCAAGCATCAAGCCGTCAATGAAGATAAATCACATCTTGAAGCCGAGAAGGAAGCTCTTACAATGCTAAGGTATGTCTTCCCACAACCAATCCCCCCCCAACATGTCCTTTTTGTTTGATGGTTTTGACTCTTCATTATCTCCCAGATGTGACTTTAATCGCTACTTTTGGCTACTTTATGTTAATAAGTAGTTACAAAAGTACTCCCTCCATAATTCAAGTCGTTTTGGACTTTGCTAGTCAAACATTGGGAATATAAATTACAAATAATTTTTAAGTTGTTAAGTTTAGAAATATGAAAATCATATGAATAGATTTATCTTAAAATGTACTTTCATAAAAATATATACATGTCACTTTTTGATAAATATTTTAAAAAAAAATTAAAGTCAAAGTTATGCTTTGGAGACCGTGTCGTTGTCCAAAACGACCTGAATTGTGAGTTTGGAGGGAGTATACTTTTATAAGTGTTTTGAAGACGAATTGAACCATATAGGTTTTACACATGGCATCAAACAAAAAGAACAGAGAGTATCGCCTATCCTTTTGGTTATTGCTTTTCTTTTCATGTTTGAAATACTCCCTCCGTCTACAATTCATGGGTGTATTAGGTCCCAGCGCAGAGACCAAGAGAAACTAATCATCCCATTGATAGTGCTTTGATTTCTCAACCAATTACGACGCTAATTAACTGCCATCTGGTTTCTGCATGCGCTCGACCCCTGCATGTATCAATGCCGCCTCACCCACCTGCATGTAGCTTCTGCATGCGATCCAGCGCCAGCATGCACATCAATGCACGCCTGCATGCAGCTTCCTTTCTCTTCCTGCGCTCACTGAAGAGTAATTTAACCACCTGTTTCCTTAACCCGAGGAGCAAACTGAAATATGCCTGTCAATAGTAGACAAATCGTTTCCCCTAATACGCCCATGAATTGTAGACGGATGGAGTAACAGGTAACACCTGTTATTTGGTTGTACTGGACAAGGGTGTTCATGCCAAATGTCTGTGCATTGGGACAATTTTGTTTAGGCTGCTGGAAAGCTAAGCTTTGCTTGTTTGGCAGTTTGGTCTTCTCTTCCCTTAGATGGTTGGCAATGATTAGTTGGTTTTCGTACTTATTCAGTTCTAAGTGAAAAGATAAAATGATGAATTAAACTTGATTTTTAATGCGTATTAGGTGAACTTGTCATGCTAGATTGAAATCCTACAATTTGACGCCATTGTTCTAATATTTGAAGCTTTCAAACTTAAATTGCAGTAAAATATACATAGTTTAAATAGCTTGCTTGATTGCACTATCATACCATCACAGTTTAATTCCTGGATTTGAAATACTCAAAAGTTTCTGATTAACTTTGGTAAGAACTTTGGTATCTCAAATTTATGAAACTTCAAAATTAACTCTAACTTCGATGACAAAAGGCAAAACTGAACCACCAAAGCCACAGAACATTTTGTCCATAGATTCCTACGTAGATATGGAAGCCACTTGTATAACGCTGCTGAACATATAAAAACATTAAACTCAATTAACTGGGGCCCTGATACCATTTAAGTAATGCACAAAGAAAATATCTTATGTTAATGCTCTAAACATAGACTTATGTATGTCAGGTCTTGGGTGGATGAGGAAGGAGCACGCATCCACCAATGTGCTGAAACGCTCGAGAGGGCTGTAAGAAGGTGGCGAATCCCTATGGATTGAGCCCTGTTTAAACTAACTTGCTTTGCATTGCTGTATCATTGAGCAGCTCATTTTTTTTTTTGAGGTGTCTAATTTCGTAACAACAGGTCTGATGAAATAAAACTCAGTAGGATGGATATCAACTCCATTTTATGATCTGTGGCCATCATTTTCCTCCAGTGCTTCCTAATTCCTACTCCCTCGCTGTTATTCTATGGGATGGTGGCACCTGTAGATCTGAATTCATTTATTTTTGCCACGTAGATATTCATTTTTCCTTGATGCTATAGAGTTGAATAAAAATCGCAAGTCGGCATGTGGGTATATTTGGACACGAAACGTGAATAAGCTTTTCCTTCCAGTTCAAATTTATAAGTTTATTTAACCTTTTCTCAAATGAGTCAAATACTCCTTTCGGTAAATTATTAGCACTGTTGATTTTTAACATACTTTGACTTTTAATGTGTGAAATTATTAGTTGTGATTTAAATTTCATTAATAATGAATTAAATAGTAACAAAACATTTGAACAAATTTTTTTAATAAGACGAATGGTCAAATTGATGTTAGAAGTCAACGGTGTCAATAATTTAAAACAAGAATTTCACAAAAATCAATTTAATTTTAAAAAAAAAACGTAGGAAAGAGATTGTATCTCGCTTCCAAACGGGCCTTAAAACCGGAGGGAGTATAAGATAATTCAAACTTCAATGAAACTTTGTTGTTTCATTTTTTCCATGCTACTCTTTTGATCCCGAATTTCTCCTTAGCCCTCGTTTGGAATGGTAGATTATGGCAGGAATTTTTGGACGAAATCATTCCTCAGGAAAGCAACGAAGCTGGACGCATGGAACGCAGGAATTCTCCGTTCCTTTTCGGAGGAAAGGGCCCCGTTTGGAATGGTGGATTACGGCAGGAATTTTTGGACGAAATCATTCCTCAGGAAAGCGACGAAGCTGGACGCATGGAACGCAGGAATTCTCCGTTCCTTTTCGGAGGAAAGGTATCGCTTCCACTGCGTTTCACGGGAAGAGAAAAATCCACGCCAACCTAAGGAAATTTTTTCTTGCGCTCGTTGTTGGCCAACCCAACACAAAGAGCTAACTTTAAAAATTAATGGGACAAATTTAGAAAATTTTAGGAATAATTTAAAAGGTACATACACAAAAAGATCGAAAACGGAACAATTTTAAAAAAATTTGGAAATTAACGGAATAACTTTAGAAATTTAAGAAACTTTAAAAATGCACAACTTTAACTTGAGGGCACCAACACAAAAAGCTCGACGAGACAAATTTAATAGATTAACTATTAAAAAGAATTCCAAAATAAATATTCTTTTCTCAAATTTGAACAATAACGAAAGAGGGGTTGAGCAACTAATTTAATTTATATGCTATAAATAATAATAATACAACTTTTAAAATTTATTCAAGTTCCATTAATATTTTTAATCCTGTGTTTCTCTTTCTGCATTCCAAACGCTTTAATTTTTCTGTTCCTCTGTTTTGTATTATATGGTTTTCTCATCTTTTTCATATCTACGTTTTTCATATCTACGTTTTTCTCGTTGCTATTTTTTTCTTTCTGTTTTTTCATTTCTCCGTTCCAAACGGACCCTTAATGGGAGCATGGTCATTGTGCTCATCTCAATTCTTGTAGCGAAGATAGAAAGTCCATTATTTGTATTACAGCAATTTAAGCCTGCTGGTGCTCGATCTGCAACTTAGGACAAGTCAAAGTATGCGCAACTCTTTCTGCTTAGCGATGTGTGCATTACAAAATGACATGATCTTGGTACTGTAGGGTGGCCGCGTTGATGCGCCTTTTCCTTTTTTGTTCTGGATGATGGTCTAAATAATGATTAATACAAAACCCGATTAAAGAAACTGATATTTCACAGTTAATGTTTTTTTAACACTGTCATGCAATTGCAATAATATAGAAGACTGTTCTGCACTCTTCTTTTGTCACGAAGTACCTAGGATTTTTATTGTGAACATGTATATCTATGTTTACAGTTGCAGTATTTAATCGCACGCACAAACTTACATCTGCATGCTAAATTTATTTAGGAAATAACTCCCGGTGAGAGGCCCAAGTTTGATCTCAGGAGTCGAACTCAGGCCAACATGTAGCGCTCCAGCCGAGCGTCTTACCACCATTCGGCTTGTTCTCGAAGTATGAGTATGCCCCGAAGTTGTTTGTCTCCCTGAGCCTGTGAATCAAAGAAAGATTCGCACCTGACTCATGAGACAGAAAACTGCTTCATTTGGTATGCAAAAATTTCACATGAAAAACAAAGGAAATTTAAAAAGAATCTTCCATTCTAAACGGGGCGTAAAGGAAGAAGTTGAGGTTTGGCAAGGTTCATTGTCTGGTTAATTTCAACAAGTTACCGAAAGGTGTTGTCATACTGATTACTGGATAAAGTATATGCAAACTAATACCCATAATTTTCTTGTAATTTGTGCCTCCTCAAAAAGAAAACAGACGAGAACCATATATAAAAAAATGTCCAAGCTACTAAATACGAACCCCCCCCCCCCCCCCCCCCCCCCCCCCCCGGCCCAATGTGCTGGGATACTGGAGCCGTTGAGGCTATGATCTAGCTACTGTGAGGGAGAGTGCTTGTATGCATCGGTTCATCTGACACGGCTTCAGTTTGCTACTCCTATAAGTAAATAATTATTATTTACGAACTTTTGTCGTTTTAACAATATCTTTCGACTTATATATATAGTACCATTAATTTGGAGGTCTATGTGTTCATATAATTAAGAACCAAGCCTATCCCATTCTTAATAAGGAGAATAAAAGGCATGCAGATAACTCAATACAGGTAGCTGATAAAAAAAGCATTTTATTTGATCTTATTGAGTTACATGCGATGGCATGTAAACTTTATTGTTACTGGAGTACAACACATTAGCTATTTTTCTAGAACCCACATCCCAGGAAGGGCTGCTGGAAGAAGGCGGACGGGGTCATGGCGCCGGACGCGAACGGGCACTGCATCGCCATCCTCATGTACTGCTGCTGCTGCATCATCTGGCAGACGGCGGCACAGTTGCATTGCGGCAGCGTCATCATCATGCTCGGCATCATCGTTTGCATCCCACACTGCTGCATCATCGTCATGGCCGCCGGTGAGGTGAACGCCATCATACAGTACTGCATGCACGGGTCACTGGCGGCCATCGCCGTGATCGGCGGGAGGTACTGCAGCGGCGGGATAAGGACCGCGGTGGCAGCGCTTGCACAGAGGGCAAGGAGAGCGAACACGGCGAACATCTTGGTCGCCTGAGATGCCATGGCGATCCTGATGTCGATCAGTTACCAACTGACTGATGGATAAGCTGGAGGGTGACATGGATTTGTGTCAAATTTGGAGATTTCCCCAACTGATTTTGGAAGAGCACAGTTGCCGCCGATGTAATCGGCACCAGGTATATGGATAGAGCTTAGCTTTTTGTGGCCCTTTATCTACGAATTGGTGAAGCTAGGACACCTGAAAACTTTTGTTTGCATGCGAAAGCCACATCAGACTCAGATTGACTGGCTGTTTGTTAAACTGACTTTGTAGCTTGTGACTAGATGATGTGGAGGTTGCTCAGCTTTTGTTCAAGGGATTTTGTTGTTTGTGACCAGCTTAGGTGGACTCAGAAGTTCATCTGAATTTTGCGTGTACCTAATGCTCAGGCCTTGTGCGAAGTATTAATTTCATGCTTAGAACCTTGAGGCTTCAGATATCTACTTAGTTTAAATTGTTGCTGTCAGGACAATAATTTTAGTTTAAATTTTCAGGCGTCCTGGACCCATTCTCTCGAGAGTACGAAATGCCACATTATGCATACGCTCTGCTCACTGATGGGATGGCGAAAATGTTGGGTGGTTGCTCATGTCTTCAATTTGTTACTCTTCTCATGCCATCCTCTCTGACAATTCACCCTCTCTAGCGGTCCCCTCAGACCAATTGGCCAACGATCGGCAGCCAATTGGCCAGATGATGAGATTCAAACCCTGGATACCACAAACAAGATTAACAACTTGTTCACTTTGCTTAGGCACAGAACTAGTGCTGAAAGGCGAGCGAGACCACAAAATTTACCAGAACCCAGCCTGGACTCAAGAACATTGTGGTGGCTGCGAGCACCTGCAGGTGCCATAAGTTGATGCTTTTTTTGAAAGAAAGGGCAGGAGCTCTGCCATTCATTAAGCAAGGAAAGAGCAATAAAGTCTTAGGCAAATTACAAAGCTAACTCAGCACACAATGCTGATGCAAAATAAGGACAGCAGACAGACTAGAGCTGAAAGAAACAACGACAACAAGCTAGAACAGACTCAAACTGAAAAGTTCAAGTGCCAGGATCATTCACTGTCCTGAAAATCCTGACAGCGTCTCTAATTTGCAAAGCCACTTGGTTAAAGGATTGTTCTTTTTGCTCAAAGATTCGACGATTGCGCTCTTTCCTTATGTGCCACCAGAAGAAGAAAAACTCCAACGTGAAACCTCCTGTCTCTTTTCTGACTAACCACCAGAATGTGCTGGAGACAGTTACTCGGTCCATTTCTGTTGATTGGCCTTAACAGCTCGGGTAATTGTAGAATCGACACCACTCTGTCCCAGGTGGCCTCCGTGAAGTTGCACTGCGCTAGGAGGTGCGAGGTAGTTTCCTGTTCACAAAAACAGAGAGAGCAACAAGGATCATGAGGCCAATTCTTTTTGGCTAGATTATCAGCCGTTAGCGTTTTCTCATGCAGAGCAAGCCATGCAAAGAATCTACATTTGGGCTCAGTCCTTGCTTTCCACAGGGCACTAGCTGGGATTGGGGCTGTAGAACCTACAAATTGCATTTCATAAGCCGAAGTAACACTGTATTCGCCATTAACTGTCCATTGCCAGCTAATCTGATCATTGTCTTGTGAGAGAGAAACATCTTGTAGTGCTGTGAATAGGAGGATAAATTCATCTAAACCATCTTCTGTTGTAATCCCCTTTATGTTTCGAATCCAGTTGTTGTTTCTCAATTCTTTGGCAATACACCTGAACTTGAAGTGTGCTAGCTTGCAAAGTTCTGGTGCAAGGTTCTTGGGGGCTTGGCCATTAAGCCATTTGGCTTCTCAGAAGGGGGTACGCTCACCATTTCTAATTTGAATGACAGTGGATGCAAAAAACAGTTGCCTATCAGTTTGGATCTCTGTATTTTAGAATTGCATTCCACGGTTTTTCTATCTGATCCCAGCTGTGCAACATCCATCTTAATCGAAGTGCCCTTCCAATTTTCTCTAAATCTTTAATGCCCAAGCCTCCCCATCTTTTGGGCCTGGTGCACACATTCCAGTTGATTAAACAGTGTCCCCCTCTTACTTTTTCAGGATATTCCCCCCTCCAAAAGAAACTCCTGCGGAATTTATCAATTTGCTTAACTGCCCATTTTGGGAGAGGGAAAACTGTCAAAAAAATTAGTTGGCGTAGCTGTTAACACCGATTTGATAAGCACTTCTTCACCTGGATAGGAAAGAAGATTTCTCTTCCAGCCTGCTAGCCGATTGCCAATTCTTTGTACTAAAGGCTGGAAAGAAGATCTTGAAAGCTTTTTGTAGTGCAGAGGTAACCCCAGGTAGCTGCTAGGGAAGGTTGATAGGTGCCGTTGTTCTCCCAGCAATGCTGCAAGGTCCATGTCAGAGCAGTGGATAGGATAGATCTCTGTTTTATTCATATTGGTGACTAGGCCAGTTTCATCAGCAAAAATCTGTAGGATCACTTTTGTCAGCTGGAATTCACTAGCACTTGGCTTTATGAAGACTGCTACGTCATCGGCATACAAGGAGACCCTGAAGCTGCTGCCACCAATATTGCTAAGAAGCTCTTTCTGTTGGGCAAGATGGAAAAGCTTTTGCAGTGGTTCCATAGCTAACAAAAAAAGCATGGGGGACAGGGGGTCACCTTGACGAACCCCTCTACAATGGAGAATTTTGTCACCCGGCTCCCCATTAAGAAGAAAGTTGGAAGAAGTGGTACACCACAAAAGCGATATCCAATTTCTCCATCTAAGAGTAAAACCAGTATGTGTCATCACCTCCAAAAGGTAAGGCCACCTAACTGTATCAAACGCTTTGGAAATGTCAAGCTTCAAGAACGAAGCCGGGGTTTTCTTCTTGTGCAGGCTCTTCACAATCTCTTGGACAAACATAAAATTGTCATGAATGCATCTTCTCTTGATAAAGGCATTTTGAATAACTGAGATTAACTTGTTGAGCTCAGGTGCTAGTCGATTTGCAAGGATCTTTGATAGAAGCTTGGCAAAAGAATGAATAAGGCTAATAGGGCGAAAATCTGAAACTCTCATAGCATCTGGCTTCTTGGGAATTAACACCACGTCCGCCTGGTTGAGGAGATGGAGCCCTTGCTGATTAAGGTTGTAAAACTGATTAATTGCTGCCATGGTGTCCTCTTTAATAATATGCCAACAGGTAGAGAAGAACGAACCCATCAGGTCCTGGGGCCTTCTCCTTGGGAAGGCTCTTGATAACCTGCTCCACTTCATGTTCAGTAATAGGCAAATCCAGGTGGTGCAAATCAACCGGCTCCCAGCCCAATGCTGAGAAGTTGATGGACAGTTTCCTTGATTCTGCTGTGCCAAGATGCTTTTGAAAGTGATTAAAAATTACTTCATGCTTGTCTCTCTGTCCTGTGTGCAGTCCCTGATCAGATTGCAAGGCTTGTATGAAATTCTTCTTCTTCCTTATATTGGCCATGTTCTGAAAAAACTGAGTGTTTGCGTCCCCCCCCCCCCCCCCCCC
>BCLF01000085.1:75538-87862 GCA_001602275.1 Zoysia japonica | reverse complement strand
AAAGAAAAAAAGTAACTTGTGATTTTTGCAATTCTGCAGAGGTGAAGTTCATGCCTTTTCATACAACTTTCACAATTATGATCCTAAAATTCTACAAACAGTATAACACCCTGACACATAAGAATTAAGGTATATATGATAAAAATGTTAAAATGGTACCTCAAAGATTATGCAGAATCGGAAAGAGGTGACGTATAGGGGAATAGAAATCTTGGGAATACTTATTTCCCTGTGTTGGCACCAATAAATTGAGTATTTGGAGTACATAAAGCCTTTTGCTATCATCTTTGAAATGCACAGTTATTTGAGGAAAATGTTAGAACAGATAAAGATTGCAAGATAAGAAAGAGTAGAACCTTTACATGAATGCATAGTCATTGAATATATTTTGATCTATGTATCATTTAAGGTCTATGTTTCATACATTCATATAATTGAGAAACTAGCCTATCCCATTCCTAGGAAAATAAAAGACATATAATATAACTCAATACAGATAGCTGATAAAAAGGATGTTATTTGGTCTTATCAAACATGCGATGGCATGTAAACTTTATTACAGGAGCAAAACACATTAGAAATTTGTCTAGAACCCACATCTGAGAAAGGGCTGCTGGAAGAAGACAAGACGGGATCATGGTGCCAAATGTGAACGGGCACTGCATAGCCATCCTCATTTACTGCTGCTGTTGCATCATCTGGCAGAAGGCAGCACAGTTGCATTGCAGCATCATCATCATCATGCTTGGCATCATCATTTGCATCCCACAGGGCTGCAGCATCGTCATGGCCGCCGACGAGGTGAAGGCCATCATACAGTACTGCATGCATGGGTCACTGCGCTCATTGCCGTGATCGGTTAGAGGTACTGCATCAGGACAAGGACTGCAGTGGTGCAAGAAGATCGAACACAGCAAACATATTGGTCGCCTACAATGCCATGGCGATTACCAATTGACTTCCAAGAGAATGTGATGTGTCTTGTTGATTTTGTGTTTGGGGGAACACGATGTATCGAAAAGTAATCTGGTAGGTCCTATTTATAGATGAATGCATGCTGTCTCAGCGTTTTGCAAAACTGAAAGTTGGCAGATGGATGGATAAGCTGGAGGTGACATGGATTTGTGTCAAATTTGGAGAATTTCCCAACTGATTTTGGAAAAACACAGTTGCTACTGATGTAATCGGCACCAGGTAAACGGAAAGAGTAGAACTTTAGTGGTCTTTATTTACAAATGGGCGAAGGACACCTGAAATTTTTTGTTTGCATGCGAATGCCAGATAAGATTGACTGGTTGTTTGTCAAACTGACTTGGCAGCTTGTGGCTAGATGATGTGGAGGTTGCTCAGTTTTGTTCAAGTGATTTTGTTGTTTGTGACTAGCAGAGGTGGACTAAGAAGTTCATCTGATTTTGCTTGTACCTAATGTTCAAGATAAGTATTAATGTCATGCGTGGAACCTAGCTTGCACCAAATGTTCAAGATAAGTATTAATGTATGTGTTAAACCTTTACATGAATGCATAGTCATTGAATCCCTACTTTCATACTAGTAATTAGTATAGCAAAGAAAAATTACCTAGAGTGCAGCCGACTACTAGAGGAGAAATTAATAAAAGACCTTCTGGCAGCAACAACTCAAGAACTTGAAAGCTTAGTAGCAACGATTCCTGAAGACATGTCAAAATAACCATATTTCCTAGCATTCTTAGAGAGATGATATAGGATTGTTATGGATACTACTTATTTTACAATCACACAGTTCATATTAGAACAAAACTATACACAAATAATTCATTTTCTAGACTCCACTTAGTCAGCTACTAGTTTCTTCATTTACCATGGTCCATTTGGTCACTAAAATAACATGGTCTCAGAAATGATATTTATATAGAGGAAAATTGCTACAATATTAAGTCAAGATAAAGCGTTGAGTTGAGCAGTTAAGATATAGTCCTAAGGGTACAGCTTGGAAGATAAACCAGGCGTTCATGGAATAAAAGCAGTTAGGATAAGAAAATATTAAGAAAGAAAGATATTATGACACATGAGATGCAATATGTCAAAATAATACTAATCAAGAAAAAAAATCTTTCTGGAGCAAATTGGAGGTACATTCTCCTACAAAGAAACTAGCATAGTAAAAAAAAATGGAACTTGCTTTATTGTAACAAAATTTTTGTAATAAATTAATTCAGTTAGTGCTACAACTTACAACAGTTGGAGTATAAAAGCACTCCATTATGGGAGCACCTACGCAAGTGCTGATTTCAAGTATGAAAAGAAAAATCCTCATGGCCTCCAAATCTCATCCCAACACTGATCAATAACTTTCCTAACTCTTTTCGGTTGGCAAAATCCTCTCACCACAGTAAACCAAATGGCAGCATCTGGCACAATATACTTAGCCAGCATCACCATCAGAACATCTGCAGCGGCCTTATACCTTTCTTTATTGCAGAGCCTCATCACCAGCCCCTCTAAGAATTCCCTCCCTTTGCCACCTGTCACCCCAGTCTCCCGCAAGAAAATATTGCAGGTTACTGTGTCCGGATCACACCTTTGGTCAAGCATCTGGTTGAGCAAGTCCATTGCCCGAGCAAGGTCTTTTGACCGGATCAATCCATCGATCAATACATTATAACTGATAGCATCAGGCTTAGCATCACTATTTGCCAGCATGTCATAAAATAGCCGAAGAGCACCATCTACCATTCCAGACATACATAAGCCCTTGATCATCGAAGTATAAGCAACTGTATCAGGTGTATAGCCACGAGCAAGCATGTGTTTCCAAACCATCATAGCATCCTTCAATCTCCCTACATTGCACAACCCATCAATCAATATGCTGTAGCTTATAGTGTTTGGTGTACATCCGACCTTTAGCATCTCCTCCCAGATAGACATAGCCCTCAATGGATCTCCAATGTGGAAATATCCCCAAATCATTGAGCTAAATGTCATGATATTGGGCATACATTTTGCATCAACCATCTCTCTAAAGAACATTTCGGCCTCAGCCATCCTCCCATACTGGGTGAGGCCATCAATCATTGCTGAATACAAAACAATGTTTAGTCTTATTCTATTTGCAGCCATTCCTTCCCACACCTTCAACGCTCTGTCAACCTCCCCTACCTTGCAATACCCAGAGATTATAGCCGAGTACACAAATTCACTAGGTGATAGCCCTTTGGTCCCCATTTCCTCAGCCACCTTCCATGCATCTTCTACTCTTCCACACTTCACCAGCCCATCAACTACTGCACCATATGTCATGAACCCTGGCTCAATCCCCTCCCTCTCCATTCTCCTCATCACTGCAGTTGCTGCCCTGGCCTTACCGCATAATAGCAAACCATGCAGCAGTACATTGTATGTTGCTGCTGTCAGCGTACACCCCTTCAGCTGCATAAATCGTAACATTTTGGCTGCCTCAGTGACATCCCCTGCACGCAGCATCATCTTCAGCACAGGGTTAAAAGCCTCGGCTGACACCACACCATCCACCACCATCTCATGCACCAGTGCCACCGCATCCTCCACCTGCCCAGCATCGGCGAGTGCAGACACAATCGTCGAGTAGGTGAACTTATCCGGTGAAAGATTCCACGCTGGTATGACATCGTGGAGAATTCGCAGAGATATTGCGAGATAGAGGCCAGGGTTTCTAGGGGCCAAGGAGGAGGAGACGCACTTGAGGAGAAGGTTGAAGGAAAGCAGGGTGGGGACGAGGCTGGAGAAGCGGCGGAGGGCGTGGACGAAGAAGGTCGGGAGGAGATGCGGCGGGAGGGGAAACCGGAGCAGAGCGGAGTTGAAGGAGTGGTGCGTGGTGACGGCAGCGGTCGGCGGGCAGAGGAAGAGCCGAAGAGCGAGGAGCGGCTCTGTGGAGCTGGCAAGAGCAGCGACGAGGTGGGGGAAGATGTGCGGGGAGGCGTCGTGGGGCAGGCGGCGGATGAAGGCGAGGACGGAGGCCGCAGAGGGGCTTGGGGAAGCGTTGGCGAGGGAGCGCGCGACTGAGAGGAGAGTTGGCGCGCCGGCGGTGGGGAAGAGCTCGGCGGCGAGGGGGGATTCGTCGTCGGAGGATGAGGATGAGACGGAGGGGGAAGAGTGAGAGCGGCGGGCTGCTCCAGTGGCGGCGAGGGAAGATCGGCAAGTAAGGCGGCGCAGAGGGAGATGGGAGGTGGGAGGGGGCATAGGGGGAGGGGAAGCATGGCGATGCCGACGGCAGCGGCGGCCGGGTTTAGGGGAAGGCGGCGCGGAGCCGGACACGCAGCATTTCGTTGTGGGCAGAATCTCGATCTAGGGTTTATGCCTTTTATTTAAGCCTGTATCAAATCGACATTACATTGATCAGATGCAGTTTGGATTCAAATTTTGTTATTTGTCAACTATAAGATCATATCAAATCGACATTACATTGATTAGGTGCATTGTTCAATATCATTTTGAGATGCAATTTTGAATATCACAACAATTATTGAAATAGGTTCACTTACCAACTTAAATACACTTTTGTTTAGTGAATTTAATTTTTTTGAATCTGTTTATTATATGTTTTTGTGTATTTCATTATACTTAGTTCTTTTTTAAAACATGAAGACTTATTATGTCATTCATTCGGTCTACTTTGAAATTGTTGTTGTCGGCTAATTCAACTTAGAGCTAATCGTCGACAACAATTTCAGAATGAATGACATAATAAGTAATATTGCGAGTTGAAAGTATTACTGTTATTTTAAGATAAATCATATAAGAACTTCTACGTAGTTAAATGCCTTAAAATTAAAAATGTCTTCTTATTAGCTACTCTCTCCGATTTTAAAATATTGACATCGTTGACTTCGAACATCAATTTTGACCATTCGTCTTATTTAAAAATTTTGTTCAAATGTGAAAATTTTTGTTATAATTTGATTTATTATAAATAGAATTTAAATCACAACTAATAATTTTACACATTAGAACAAATTTTTTGAATAAAACGAATGATCAAAATTGATGTTAAAAGTGAACGGTGTTAATAATTTAAAACCGAAGAGAGTACATTAGATAGGCATAGAATCATTTTTTTTGTTTGTCTTGTTTCATGTTATTAGATAATTTCTTTGTTCCAAAATTGTTGTTGCAGATTAGTTCAAATTTGAACTAATTTTCGACAACTATTTTAAAATAGAGAGGTACATTGCAATCTCACAGTTCAATCATTACGCGTCACGCATGGAGTGCTTAAGGGAGAACCACTAGACAATTTTTTTAGTACTCAAATTATTTTATGGTTTGGATTTTTCCTAGTTTGTCGCAACACTGTAATGGCGAGACTGTTGAGAGTGATGGGCTCCGGGGCCCGAACTCCCCTTCGACCCAAGTTCCAGTTGCGGCACCTTCTTAAGACGAAAGTGAGGGGGACGTCTTTTCCTCTCCTTTTTGATCTTTCCTAAAAGTTTATCTTTAAACAAAATTTCTAGAAAATTCATATAGATTAGCAAGTGAAAAGAATTATGTTTGTCCATTCATCATCAATGCAAAATAGTTACCTAGTATACCATTAAAATGTTATTAAGTTGGATAAATTTCTATATAAATGATTGTCAAAGTAAGAATGTTTAACTTCTTTCGTTTAAGATTCATTGACGTTCTCAACAGAAAATTTATACTATTCACAGTCAAAAGCTGAATTTAGGGAGCATTCAAAGCTAGAAAAACGAATTCAGTACCATATGGATGGACAAAGGTATATCAATTAATTGTCGTTTAACCAGATTAGGAGTGCGGTCTACCAGCTCGGTGTAACTTTGTATAGCGAAGCGTATACTTCATCTTTTGTGAGAATGTCCCTCGAAGATAATGAAGTAGTATATGGATTAAGCCAGTACTACCTGTTTCCAGTGGAAGCTTATTTCTATCTTTTATTGATTATGCTTTGACAAATAATTTTTATAGAGTCGATTAAATTTATCAAAATTATTAGTTAAAATCGTAGTAAAAAAAACATAAAAATAAACTATTGAGATAGAGGGAGTAGCTATTATCTGGCACACATGATCCTGATCCTTAATAACCGTATACTGATCATGACTTAGCAGAAAAGGATAATGGTCACTGTTAACGATTTCGATTGAGATGAGTCAACAGGTCGCTGCAACATTGATCTTTTTGAAATTTACTCATGATTGGGTATATTTCTTATGATTTCAAATATATTTTTAATTCATATTTCAGCCTGCCAAAATTTTTATCAACACAGCTCTGGTCGGAACTGGGAAAGCATGGTGGAGTAGAGCACAAAGACGAGCGAAACCGAGTAGGAACCCCACCACGGCCTGGTGTCGCTGGACCATCGTCCTCGCCGTGCTATTCGCTCCAAGGTGGGGAGCCGGTATGGTGGCTGTGGACGAACCCTCTGTGCCACCCATCCTCGGTTTACAAAATCGGTAAAAATCGGTTGGTTTTCGTTGATTTCAGTAAAATTAATCTGGCTCGTTTTCACCTGTTAGTTTTCGGTTTAATAAATTCAAAAAAAATTAAAAATTCAAAAAAATTTTAAATCAGAAAATAGGTCAAATCGATCGGTAAACTAGTCAAACCGAGCAGTAAACTGGAAAAATCAATGAAAAAATTGGTCAAACCGATTTGATTTCAAATTCAAAAATAGTAAACGAGAAAAATTAGTTGGTAAACCGATAAAACCGAGCGATTTTCTCTTAAAAATTTAATTTTTAAATTTATTTGATTTTTACGATTTACTGTAGTAGTTTTTTGATTTCGCAAAAACTGGCCAAATCAGCCAACTCAGATTTTCGAGGCTCAAACAGTAACCGAACCTTGCTTCGAAGTGCTCCTGCCCGCCCGCTGCTTACTATGCAAAACTTGCCTGTGACGGCTACCACATAGGAGCGACTAAGGGCCCTTTGGGATGGCTCATGCGGCTCGGGCTTCGGCACTGTATCGTGAGCCGAAAAAGCTTTAAAAATATAGTTTGTCTGGCTTAAGTAAAAATAGTTTATATAAACAATATTTTATTGTATCTACAGTACATAAACAGTACTATAAGTCAATTGAAAAAAAGCCTTGCCGAATACACCCTAAATCCACATCTCAAACTGGGCTTACTGCCCATGAAACTGCCAAGCAATAGACCCGTAGCTTTCCAGGTGTGCCGATTGCAAACTGTTTGCCACATTAATATATGATACTCTCTCCGTCTAAATAAGTGACTTTTTAAAATTGATGTTTGATTATTCGACGTATTAAAAAAAATTATGAAAATATAAAATAAACAAGTCAAATTTAAAAATACTTATAATAATGAATCATTTTACAATAAAATAAATAATTTTTAAAAAACATTTTTGAATAAAATAAACGGTCGAAATGAGAAGTTTGAAAATTAAAAAAGACACTTATTTTGGAACTGATTAAGCAGAGTATAGAAAGGCGTAAAAATGTCGGAGATGAGAGCATCTCCAAGAGATGACCCAAAAATCATCCCCAAAACTACTTTTTGGGGCCAGCCCAAAAAATTTAGGGGACTATTTTTCTTCTCTCCTCCAACAACTCTCTTAATTGGGCTCCAAAAATTATTTGAATTGGGATAAGAGGTTCAGTTTACGGGCTTCACGGATCAGTTATACGTACGTTCGTACCCAAGACAACGTTGTACCCTAGACGTCGTTGACACATTCTGGCTACACCGTGGCGGCGCAGCTCTGGCGAAACACTTCGGTACGTAGAGATGTACAGTAGTTTTGTTTCTTTGACACCGATTTTTCTCATTAACTCGGCTAGACATGAAGTTGTACGCGGGTTCCGATGAGTAACGTATGTGTGTACCATGCATGTTCCATTGTCAGGTTGTAGTCGAGGCACGTAGTGACGTTGGAAGATGAGCAAACGTCGTTCTTTGTTGCAGCAAGTAATAGATTCGTCTTCGTCTTCGTCTGATGATGAAGATGATTTTCTTATCCAGTGCGCTTCTATACTGCATTCGCAATCTCGATCTCTCAACGCTCCTAAACATGGAGGTTCGGTCCCTGGACATAAAGTAGTACGTCGTAAGAGACAAGAGGGATACTGGAAATTATACGAAGATTACTTCACCGATGATCCTACATATGGGCCAGAATTCTTCAGACGCAGATTTTTATTTTCTCAATTCATTATTTCAATTAAATATTTTTTTTCTAAATATTAATGTTAGAATCCACTTGCACGCAGGTTTAGAATGAGCCGGCACCTTTTCTTGCGCATAATGGAAGCGGTAGAAAATCATGACCATTATTTTGTTCAGAAAAGAAATGCAGCTCATATACTTGGCTTAAGCTGTTTGCAGAAGGTAACAGCAGCATTTCGTATGTTAACCAATGATGTAGCAGCTGATTTCACAGATGAGTATGTATGCATTGGAGAGAGTACTGTTATCGAGAGTATGAAAAGGCTTGTCATTGCAATTGTTGAAATTTTTGAAGATGAGTATCTGCGAGCACCAAACCAACAGGACACTGCCAGGTTACTAGCAATAGGAGAGGAAAGAGGTTTTCCAAGAATGCTGGGTTCCATAGATTGCATGCATTGCCAATGGAAGAATTGTCGTACTGCATGGCACGGTATATACTCCGGACACATCCGTGTGCCTACAATAATTTTAGAAGCTGTTGCTTCGAAGAATCTTTGATATGACATGCATTTTTTGGTCTACCAGGATCACACAATGATATCAACGTTCTTCAAAGATCTCCACTATTTGCAAGGTTAGCTGAAGGTCAAGCACCGGAGGTAAATTATACAATCAATGGACACGAATATAAAATAGGATATTATCTTGCCGATGGTATATACCCTTCATGGGCAACATTTGTGAAAACTATTTCACAACCACAGAGCAACAAAAAAAAATACTTTGCCAAAGCACAGGAAGCAGTTAGAAAGGATGTGGAACGAGCTTTTGGAGTTCTACAAGCTCGCTTTGCCATTATTCGAGGTCAAGCTCGTTTATGGGATCAAGAGACATTAGCGTATATTATAAAGGCATGTGTAATCATGCACAATATGATTATAGAAGACGAGGGAGAAGTTGATGTAGGAGAGCGATTCGACTCTGAAGAAGACAATGTGCGGGCTTCTCATAGTCACACAGTGGATCTTATAGAATTTATTGAGACAAGGAAAAAAATAAGAGACAATGAAGCTCATCATCAACTGCGAGAAGATCTTATAGAACATCTTTGGCAACATAAGCCAGATTCATACTAGTCAATTTCATTTGCTATTACTTGTAATAATAATAGACTGATGTCTAAATATCTCTGTTTTTTGTTTCCTTCCGTAGCTTCTTATGTTATTTGCTATTACTTGTAATAAAATTCTTATTTATTAGTTTTACTCACACAGATAGCTTTTGAGCATTGACGAGTACAAGTGAACCTAACTCACTGTCCAGCGACCTAAAGGTTCTAGTGCATCTCCAGATAGGTTTAGACAATAAGGTTCTGCGAAGGAACTAGTTTGCAATCTCGTTTAATCATTGATGAAAAATTAGAAAGACTTCAGGTCCAATTATTTGGATCAAACCTGATAAAACAAACAGCATAACGACTACAAGGAAAATGAAGCTTGTGTTTGGGAAAAACCAGAACAGTGAACTCAACCATCAAAAAGGCAATGAACTCACGCCAGATCAACAGCAATTTAAATCTAGAACTAGCAAGGTAGGGCAGTTCTGTTCAACATAGACTTCTTCTTTGCCGTCAGCTAGGAAAAAAGATGAGACCACCATAGACTTCTTTGCCGTTAGCAAGGAACCATAACGTCCAGAGAAGTAGAGTTTAACATATCAAGCGATCCTGCATTCGGACAGATTGTTTCAGCACAAATTGTTGCTTCTATGAGACTGAATTTCACTACTAGCAACATAATAAGAGTGTCAAATGGCTGTGAATGCTACCTTTGGATGAAAGGCTCTCAAGAGTCCTATTAGTCTTCACAGCAAACCTCCGGAATGTCCGGCTGCAAAATTCTAGATTAGTCACTGTAAAAACTGCGATGACTATCCGTATACATGAAGCATCACAAACTACTAGTGATCTGCTTTCAAAAGGGCCATTCAACTCTACTGTGATGACTATCCGTATACAAGAAGCAATTTCAATCAAACAAGTATCACAATCAGATGGCACAAGCACAAGAAATTTTTCCAAACTAGGAAACATATGAACTTACTGTTGATCCCTCGACGAGTGAGTATCTCACTCCGTAGACTCCTATAGTAGAGCTGCTGCTCAACCGGCAATCCAGTAATATCCATTGTCATGATTCTCTCCTCTTCTAACCAAAGTTTCAGATTTGATTGATCCTTCTTTATTTGAACCATCTCCTTTTCAAGTTCCAAAGATTTCTGAAATCTTTCATCCTTTTTTGCTTCCCTTTGTGCTTCCTTGTACTCATCGGCAATCTTCTTTTTCTCTCACATATTGTCAAAAGCTTCATTGTATTCATCAACTCCACTTCGGCGTGAAATTTGCTTTGCCTTCTTCCTACCTATTGGGCGCTTCGGTATATCAGGCTCTTTATCATTGTTGTCAACATGCTCTTGATCATCATGAGGGTTAGCAGTCAAATCAATTATTGGATCTGCAGGAGCTTTGTTTTTCTTTTGAGAAGTTTTGTTTCCAGCCAACTGAGCCATCCTCTCATGCCACTTTGGTTCATGCCGCAATACATGCCAGCAATGCAATAGCTGAAATGACTTGTTGTCTTTATCTTCAGCCTTGTACAGCTTGTGTGCATCCATTAGCTGCACATATGTACGAACACATGATTACATAAGGTACTGAAAAATAGAAAAGGAAGAAGGAATTAAAAACTCAAGGTACCTTATTTTCAAAAGTCTTCCCAGATTAATTCCTACTTTCAATTGCGGCGAAGCTACCACAAAACTTGTTCACGCTTTCTTGAATGGTTGTCCACCGATGATTTAGTGAGTTTGGACTACGATCTTTGGCCACATCCTTTTCAGACATGTAGTACTCATGAACCCTTGTCCAGTATGGAGCGCGCTTTTGGTTCGTACCTGGAATAGGATCAATACTGGTATTCAGCCATGCTTTCACAACTAAAACATCTTCATTCTCGCTGAAATTCTTGTTTCTGCGATTCTTGCTTCCTTTGGCTATGGGAGTTGTCTCTTGTTGCTCTTCTAGTGGACTGCCTATGCCGTCCCATTCAGCACCATTGATGTCTTGAGTTTCATTCATCATGCCCGTATAGTAACCTGCTCCTTCCATTCTCACAATTGCCTACACTTGATGGAAAGTAGTATTAGTGAACAGACAAAGCACAATGGTCAACTGAACCATGACCCAAATGAAGTTTTAGAGAAAAAGAACGTCATTGATTCAGTACAAACATCTACCAACATCTCACAGTAAAATAAATTACATGTCAAAAACCAAACTACTATGTTGCATAACAATATATCACACACAGGCTTGTACAATAAACCATCTCATACAGGTATCCATGTGACCAATGGAAACAACACACTGAAAACAAATAATGCTTACCAGACAGTTTAGTAATTAGAATCCACACTGAATTAGTGAAAGTACTTCATGTTTGTGCACACGGATACATTAAAAATCAAACAAGATCCTGTTTGTGCACACTGATGAATACAACATCTGTGGCTTCCAATCACAAAAAAATTCAAACAAGATCCAATACCTCACTTTGAGAAATCGCTGGAAGAAGAGGATTTTTTACCTTGTATTGAACGGCGGATGTTGGCGGCACAGGGCGTAGGGAGACGACCGGAGGCGTAGGGGGAAGGACGAGGGCCGTCAGCGCATGTCAGGGCTCGAAGGCCGGCGGCGCAGGGCGTAGGTCCAGGGCGGTGGCAGGCCGTCGGCGCAGGAGGCAGGATGAGGGTCGAAGGCGTGTGTGGCGAGGGCTAAGTCACGGGGTGCCGGCGCGGGGCCAGGGCGAGTCGGCGAGGTGAGTCACGGGCCGTGCAGGTCGATGGCGAGCAGCCGACGAGGGCGTTCGCGGGCGCTGCCGCGGATTGAGGGCGAGCCGGCGAGGGCGTCGCGAGGCACCGGCGCAGGTTGAGGGCGAGCCGGCGAGGACGGTCTCGGGCGTGGGGAACGGCGTAGGGCGACCTCGAGCAGAGGAAAAAGAGCTGAGGAAAAAGGGAAAGAGGCGCGGGCTGGAATGAAATTTCTGTGCGAAGGAAAAAATCAGGCGGGACGAGGAGGATCGGGATGGCGGAAAACTCCCGGTAATCTGTCCCAGAATGAGGAGATTAAAGAGGGGGGGGGGGGGGGGG
>BCLF01000085.1:58215-75115 GCA_001602275.1 Zoysia japonica | reverse complement strand
GGGGGGGGGGGGGGGGGGGGGGGGGGGGGGGGCGAAAAAATTGGGGAGCATTTGAGGGAGTTGTTGGAGAGACATTTTTACACTAATCCCCGATAATTTTATTTAGAGGGAAGTTTAAGGGAGCTTTTGGAGATGCTCTGATAGAATCAATCATGCTCCCTAGTCACAGACGAGAGACATGGCATAAAAATGTCGGAACTGATTAAGCAGAGTATATATATAGTGCAGTAGTTAGTTTCAATGAAATTTTGAATCAAAATCACCATATTTTTGTCAATATTAACATTTGTATGTCATTTTCTCAACTCTCAAGTGTTTGCTTAAGGATTTCGAGATCTTTATGTGTATGTCATTCTCACACTATAAATCGCTTGTTACATATATACTTTTTCCTCCTTATTTCTAAATCGTTATTTTACTACTTTCTCACGTTCAAAAGTGTTCCCCATTCTCCTCATGTAGGTACGTAGCTGATATTTTACTATGAAAGCATTAACCTGGAGACTCATCTTTTGCTCACAAACTCTCAAAAGCAAGGTAATGAAGCATAAATATAATTTGCATTATCTATATACTAGTCTCGATACCTGTGCTAACACTACGGTCTAAGAAAAAATATTAACTTAAAAAAATAATATATTAATATTAAAATTTGTAGTTTCTCGTTCTTCACTATTAATATTACTCACTCTTTCTACAATTCATGAACGCATTAAACTTCTCCACAGAGACCAAGAGTATGTTATTGATAATGCTTAGATTTCTCCACTAATTACTGCACTAAATAACTCTGCATGCAATCCAGCTCCAGCATGTCCGGCATGCGGCTTCTGCATGCATCAGCGCCGTGCCAATTTTATAGTTTCATAGTTTTGGATGATAGCAGAGTGCCAAGAGGATCAATTTTAGCTATCGTGGTTTGGGGACCATACCTATCATTGAACTGCTTTTGAGTCACAGATGCTGATCTGTGTCGTTTCTGACCAGTTCTATCACTGTGTGCTTTTTCTAACCTGCAATGATACTCTGTGAAAGAGGATCTATGCGATTGTGTTGAGCGACGTACATAGTCACTTGATTCAAGATGGTAATCTGAGTCTTCTGAGACATATTTCTTATGTTTATACGCATATTTCCTATCATCGTTGGAGGTTCTCCGATGCCTCCTGCTCTCACAATGGTTAGGATAATTCTGATCCATCTCGCTTTCTGATTCTTTAATCCCTCTATTATCGTGATCAAATAAATTCTAGTAATGGCAACTTCTTTCCTCTTTTTTTGCGCGTAGTTGTTTGTTTTCCAACAACTTTTTTAATCTCATATATTTGTTTCGGGTAGTTGTGTTTTATTACCTAACAATGATCCGTGTGGGCCTATGATCTGGGAGCTCCGAAAGAGCTCATCCATTAGATTTGTAAGCAGTGTCTGTGAAAAGATTTCGTTCGTCAAATTTGTAAGAAGAGGTAATTTTGGATGCATTTTCTATGTGCATGTAGTCTAACCCATCTCTGTTGAGGATATTTTACCGTGTGTACGTAGAAAAGAAAAACTGTGCTTTTTAAGTAGTAGAGACTAGTATTTACTTACAGCATGAGAAGTAATTATAGATATTATTAAAAGTACATCTCTGTTAGTGCTTAAGGGCATATGAACACTAAAAATGCAGGTCTAACTCAGTAAAGCTTAGCAAATTGCAATATTTAACTTAATTAGAAGTCGATTTATATATCATCATCTAACCATCCATAAATTCTTACAGCAACACGGCAGGGAATCAACTAGTTTTTATTATTCTTTTTCCATTTTTCCATTATTAGATTGTCACCCTGCCAATCAAATATGTATTGTACCTACTCCATCCAAATTTACTTCATTTTGCATCTGGATGTGGAACTTAAGGAGGAGTGTAAAAGTGGGATGTACTAAAAACAAGGAACTTAAGAGATATATTCAAACTAGGAAGTGAGGATGATAAGCAAATTAAAAAAAAACATTAGGACTCCAGGATCACAAATAATATGGGACAGACGGAGTATTGTGTAGATGACACCTACATGAGATGTGTAGCACATTTACAACTCTACTCTAGATGTCACCAACTTCTATCTATGGCGAATTTTATGGGTAGGACACTGACTGAAGTTGATTTTGTGGGTAAGACACTAAACAAAAAAAAAACTTAATTGTAGGACATTAAAACTTTGTAGTGTTTTCCTTACTCCATCCTTATTTTCCTCTATATGAGACACGAATGCATTAGGTTGGAATTAACTATTCACCTTTGGTATATGTTTCATGCAAGATTGCTTATTTCTCTTTTCTATTAAGATGTTACTTGTTTGTTAGAGCAATAAATTAGTACTCGTACAACACAATATTGGCGTGATGAGTGTACAATAAAGGCAACACCTTCTCGCCACCTCTAAATATGGGAGGGTATCCCAAAAAGACAAGAGCACCCTCAACACTTTGTATCGAATAACAAGACATGATTGGAGGAGATCCTTGACATCTTCAAGGCATTTCGCGGTGGCCATTCAACAAAATCATTATATGCTTCTTCCTTTTTTTTTGTTTGGTAGGAGGGACAAAAAGGGCTGAGAATAGGTGCCATCTTCCCACCATCCACGGTCTTTCATTGTCGCCATTCAAGACTTTTTTCCAACACCATGGTCATATGGTAGTCAAAACATGACGATAATGGTACAGCCCACAAATATGACGCTGATTCCCTCACGACGCACACACTAGTGTTTCTCCTGCTGCTCCCAATGTTAGTCAACAGTGATATTGCCTGTTCTATTGTGGCGTGTATCCCTAGTGATGCTGCCTGCTCCCCTAATATAATCGTCATCCATGGAGGCAGCTCCCAGCTGCATGTCCTCGGCAACGCTGGTTTCTTCCACATCAGTGCTATTGCAGTTGATATTCTAAGGGCTAGCTCTTATGCACTTCCTAGACAACACAATTTGCTTTTGCAAGAAGCGTTTGTGTACCCCAGCTATGTCTCCTCGCCATGAGTTCTAGCCCGTCTCTCGTACCTCCATGGCGATACATGAGGTGAGCTTCTAATTTAGGGCTGCTAGATAACAAGTGTGGGTGGGGGTCTTAATGTTAGCCACACATTTCATAGGTAATAAATGCATGGTACACAAGAAGTTATGGTGGTGGCATGATAACACATTGCCACAGTTTTATTTTCTTCCTCAACATCATGGCACATTCTATAGAGTCAAGAAACAATAAAGCTCCAAAGTACTTTAATATATCAACTGAGTGAGTTGACGGGCCTGGACAAGAACCAAATTAGATTTTGGTTCCAGACTATAAATTAAGTCAAATCATAAAATCATCATGTGGTAAAAAATGTATCCACCATTTTGTGTTCGATACATTTTGTGATGTGTGCCTAGACATGTGGTGGATGTTAAGTTCTCGTGCATGCCGTGCTTCATAGGCTCTGTGCAGGTGATGTGTGCCTAGATGGGGCACATGTTTCATGGCATAGGCACCGGTTAGTGGTCACTTCCACCCAGCAGTTGGTGGTGGAGCTGTTCCTATGGGTCCAGCTCAGCAGAGACCCATTCCTACGTGTGATTCTAGCATGACCTGGTAATGTTTGCGTCGGAATCATGATCTACCTTATTTTATTTCACTTACTTCATGGTTCATTTCAGATTCTATTTTGTCCCTGATTTCCACTTGTTGGTTTTTTGCACCACCAACACATAGAATTTCGATTAGGAGGGGGAGAGATGTGGTGCGAGTTTTCTCCTGATGGCCTAGTGTGATGAAGACTCAAGGTTTATATTGGTTCAAGCGAGATGCACTACATCCAGCAGCAAGGTGTTCTATTAGTCTTTGAGGCTTGGAGATAAAATACTATGGCGCAAGAGAACAGACTCTCATGCACGAGGAAGAAAAAGAAGATGCATTGTGAACTCATGGGCTAGGTCTCGTCTCTGCATATGTCCATGGGTGGTGTTACATGAGATGTGTATGACACATTTATATGAGATGTGTATAACCCATTCAAAACTCTCCTGTAAATGTCACCACCTAATATCCATGGGGGATTTGTGGGTAGGACACCAACTGAAGTTGATTTTGTGGGTAGTATACCAAAATAAAGATTGTATGACATTGAAATTTGGTAGTGCTGTATATTTGTTTCATGTCCTACATACCAAGCTAACGTTATCCAATGTATTATTTTTCTCCAATATCTGTTGTATTATTCGCTCTTCTTCATCAATCTTTTCCTATATTCTAGATACCGGTGCATTAGGCTGGAATGAATTATGTCCTTTGATATGTCATCATGCATGACTGCTTATTTCTGTTTCTTGACATGATGTTATTTGTTTGCCAACTCAATAAATAAGTATTCATACGACATAATATTGGCCTGGTGAGTGTACAAAGACAACACCTTCTCGCCACCTTTAAATATGCGAGGGTGCCCAAAAAGGGCAAGAGCACCCTGAACACCTTGTATTAAATTGCAAGATGTGATTGGAGGAAATCTTCGACATCGTCATGGCATTTCGTGATGGCTGTTTAACAAAGTCGTTACATGCTTCTTCTTTTTTGTTTGGGAGGAGAGATGAAAAAAGATGTGAATGGGTGCCATTTCCCACCATTCATGAGCTTTCATTATCACCATTCAAGCATTTTTGCAAACATCATGGTCATATGATAGTCAACACATGATGACAATGGCACAACCCATGGGGATGCCGCTGATTTTCTTATGACCCACACACTACAGTGTCTTCGCCACTGCTCCTGATGTTAGTTGACAGTGATGTTGCCCATAGAGGCAGCTCCCCGGTGTGTATCCTCAATGATATGTGTGTGTTATTGAAGCTGATATTCTATGGGCTCATTCTTCTCATGCATTTCCTAGACAACAACACTTGCTTTTGTGAGAAGTGTGAGTGTGTGTCTCAACTATATCTCCTCCTCATGAGTTCTAGGCATGTCTTGAACCTCCATGGCAATTTGGGAGGTGAATGACTAATTTAGAGCTGCTCGATAAGTGTGTGGGTGGAGGGAGGGGGGTCTTAATGTTAGGCACACATTCCATAGGCAATAAATCTATGGTACACAAGAAGTTATGTTGGTGGCGTGATAGGCAACACATTGCCACAGTCATATTTTCTCCTCGGCGTCACGGCACAGTCAATAGAATAAAGAAACAGCAAAGCTCCAAAGTATTTCAATATATCGTTGGGTATATGTAGTTGCATGCATATTTCTTGAAAGTAGTTTGCTTTAATATATCAAATATATCAATCAGCACATGTGCATATCCTAATGATCACACCGAAGGATGCAACTGAGTGAGATGATGGGCCTTGATGAGAAAAATGTGAGATTTTGGTTCCATACCATATATTAAGTCACAGATTGATCACATGACCGCAAATAATTAAATCAAGTAATAAATACATCATATGATCATAAAATGTATCCACTGTGTTTTGTTTGATATATTTTCTGATGTGTGCCCAGATGTGTGGCGGACATTGAATCCGCGCACGCACCGCTTCCTATGCTCTATGCAGGCAATGTGTGCCCCAGATGTGTGGCACATGTTTGTGGCCTGCAGTGGGCGCCGACTAGTGGTCGCCGCCACCCAGCAGTTGGTGGTGGAGCTGTTCCCGCAGGTCCAACTCAGCGTGGACCCATTCCTACAGGTGATTCTAGCATGATCTAGTAATGTTTGGTTCAAAATCATGATATACGTGATTTTATTTCATTTTACTTCATGGTTCATTCAGATTCCTACTTTGTTCCTGATTCCCACCACTAAGACAACAATTTGATTTTATTCCAATAATTTAAATATGAGGACAGTCAAACCAGAAAGAAACAATTAGCTCGGTACCATCTCAAAACACTTGGAGTTGGAAATACTAACCTAAAGTTTTGGAGCTGGTAAATACCATTGGAAACTTGTTTGAGCTGATAAATACTAATATGTGACATTTTGCGTCCAAATAGGAGTCTAATGCACGTTAGCAGGTAGATAATATTTCCAAAATACCAATACTCCCTTCAAATCCTCCTCAAACTTGTATTAAACACCGACATGTGACTTTTATCTATGTATCAGACTCAATCGATCTATATATGTGTTTGCAAAAAGTGATCTAGATTGCTGTTTAACACAAACAGCTGATGTCATGATATTTTGTTTGCAAAAAATGGTCTAAATTGCTCAAAATTTATGTCAGGACCTGTCTGTAAAATTGGTAACTCACTTAAACCTTTCCTCTAAAACCATAGGCATTCTTGTCTTATCAGTTCTTACGTGAATAAAATATCACAGCAGTAGTATTTATCAGCTCAAACAAGTATCAGATGCTACTTGCCAGCTCTCAAACTTTGCATTAGTATTTTTTCAACTCCAGTTGTTTTGCAATGGTATTGAGCTAATTGACTCAACAAGAAAAATGGAATTGAATATGGTTCTAGCTGATTTAATTCTAGACAATTTAATTTCCTAGAATTTGATTCAGGAAAATTGATTCAATTTCAGAGAGACAAACATGATTGTCTAATAGTTGGCAGGGAGGAAAAACTTGTAGGCTTCTTTGATGAAATAAGACCATGATTAGTGGTAGGAATAGATGTATCACAGAAATGAAAAGAAACCAAAAAGGAAGTAACATGAGCACTCGTCCTAGAAGTTAGAGGTGGCTTGTGAAATGATGGGTCTCACCACGAGGGTGAAGGCAGAGTCGATGATGCAACATCACCAGATTCTCAGGCACGCCGCCGCCAACACTGTTATGCCTGAGGGAACCCGTGTGCCGCCCCCTCATCATGGAAGGGTAAGGGGAGGGTGATCACCAATTCACCATCACAAGATAGGGGAGGAAATCATGCTGTCAGAAGAGCTCCATTTAACCATTGTTAGATCCCCGAGGAAAAGGGAGGCAGCCAGCGGGGAAGAAGAAGGAGGTAGCCTTGTCGGTCGTGCACCCTTAAATGAACCCTGATTTTTCTGCCTCGATTTACAGGGTCTAGCCATCGCGTTCTCAGTCTTCACCTATGGGTTTGGCCGCCACGGGCCTTGATTATCGCCTCCAGATCCGGCTGCCTCAACACCACTCTCATCCATTTCCCATCGATGAGGAGGGCTTGTGAAGAAGGCACAACGCTGGGTCACCACTGCATTGAGAGGAGGCATGTTGCATTGCGCCGATCTAGATATGTGTTTGCACAAGGTGATCTAGATTGCTGTTTAACACAAGCTGCTGATGTCATGATATTTTGTTTGCAAAAAATGGTCTAAATTGCTCAAAATTTATGGGACCTGTCTGTAAAATTGGTAACTCACTTAAACCATTCCTCTAAAACCAGCGGTATTCATGTCTTATTAATCCTTCTGTCAATAAAATGTCACAGCAGTAGTATTTATCAGCTCAAACAAGTACAGATGTTATTTGCCAGCTCCCAAACTTTGCATTAGTATTTTTCAACTCCAATTGTTTTGCAATGGTATTGAGCTAATTGACTCAACCAGAAAAATGGAATTGAATATGGTTCTAGCTGATTTAATTCTAGACAATTTAATTTCCTAAAATTTGATTCATGAAAATTGATTCAATTTCAGAGAGACAAACATGATCGTCTAATAGTTGGCAGGGAGGAAAAACTTGTAGGCTTCTTCGATGAAATAAGACCGTGATTAGTGGTAGGAATAGCTGTATCACAAAAATGAAAAGAAACCAAAAAGGGAAGTAACGAGCACTCGTCCTAGAAGTTAGAGGTGACTTGTGAAATGATGGATCTCACCATGAGGGTGAAGGCAGAGTCAATGATGCAACATCACCAGATTCTCGGGCACGCCGCCGCTGACTCTGTTATGCCTGAGGGAACCCTTGTGCCGCCCCCTCATCATGGAAGGGTAAGGGGAGGGTGATCATCAAGTCACCATCACGAGATAGGGGAGAAAATCATGCTGTCAAAAGAGCTCCATTCAACCATTGTTGGATCCACGAGGAAAAGGGAGGCAACAAGCGGGGAAGAAGAAGGATGTAGCCTTGTCGGTCGTGCACACCTTAAATCAACCCTGATTTTTCGGCCTCGATTTACAGGGTCTAGCCACCGCGTTCTCGGTCTTCACCTATGAGTTTGGCCGCCATGGGCCTCGATTATCGCCTCCAGATCCGGCTGCCCCAATACCACCCTCATTCGTTTCCCATCGATGAGGAGGGCTTGTGAAGGAGGCACGATGCAGCTGGGTCGCCGCTGCATTGACAGGAGGCATGTTGCATTGTGCTGAGGTGACTGAGCTTGCGGATAGATGAGGCACCGCACCATCATGTAGAGGGCGCCATGGAGGGAATAGGGAGTAAAGGGAAAGGGGGAGAAGGGAGGGAGGTGGTGGCAGAGAAAATAGAGAGATGGGGGCAGAGGAAGTGAGGACCTGGTGAGGGGCTAGGGTTGGAAGGATTTTGTATGGGGGTTTATGGATTGACGAAAAGATGGGCTGTAAGTTGTAAAATGGGCCGAGAATATGTCAAAATTTCTAGTGCTGGGCTGCTGAGACCAACTACGCGACATGGGTGTTGAAAACACCGATGTCGGATTTGAAAAATATTTTGGAAATGGAATATTTTAGGTCACGGGTGAACTATTTTGGATCTAGCATCTGATTTCCATTTTTGCCCTTTGCCATAATAGACTTTCCACTCCTCCGTTGTTATTTTTACTTACTTAGGACAGGGTGTTACATAGAACCAAAACCATCTCATATTTTCATAGCTTATAATATGTACAACCTTTTCTCTCAAGGTAGTTAAATTATCCCAAAAATGATATATAGTTACACAATTTGTTGTCTCCTCTGTGATCAGGCACAAATGATGAATAAAATATGCAACACTTCTGGTTTATCAGTCCATGGAGACAGATTAGAAAATTCAAAGACCAAGGTAATATAAGGGCATACATTACATTAATAGCTGTTTTCTTGCAAACTTAAGATTTCCTGCCCACAAAAAAAAGAGAAAAGGAATAAAAAAGGGGCCCCCGAGGTCAATGGGACAGTTCTAGATGGGTTTAGCTCTCAATAAGAGATTTACCTTCTTTCTAAGGGGCTATTTGGATCCCTTCATTTTGGAGAAATTGAAATCTACATAATGAGTTAGGCTATTTAACTTAGAATTTGACATTCCACGACTTTTCTAAGCTCACAAATAAGCCTATCTCAAATTCATAGGTGAGAGATAGAAATGGATTTTATAAATCATTATGCTATAATTCTATTCTTCAACTTATAACACACTCTTCAACTCACTTCCGTACAATAGAAATACAACATATATGTATGTCCCTTTTATGCCTAATAATAAATATACAAATATATTTCATATACAACTATATTAGCTTTAATTAATCCATGCCTAAATTGTAGTTCTTAAAATTAATTCAATTTCAAGGATCCAAATGGGCCCAGTAATTCCTGCTGCTGTGGTCATGTCGAGTTTGCAGCAGTCTACACCCTCTTGCAGACTCCAATCATAATTTCTTTAGGGCTTTTTGGCAGATCTTCCAGTTTTTGATTCTCTATATTTAGTCCTAATTCTCTTGTGAAGTGATTCTGTGGCTGAAAGTGATTCTCTTTTATTCTCTAGGATAAACTCTTGGAATCAGGGTAGAGAATTACTTTACAGAATCAGGAGAAGCTACTTTTTTCAGCTCTCAGTTCAGTAAGTTCATTTAAGAGAATCACTTCACAAAATCAGATAAAAATCACTTCTTCTAAAAATAGCGTTTGGCAGAGCTCCTCTGATTCTGTCTGAGAATCAGGAGCTAGGAGCTCTGCCAAAGGGGCCCTTAATGTCACATAACATGGGATTGTTCTAGCAACTATTCGACATTGATATCAGCCTTGCAAATTCATATTTCAATCTCACGCAATATATCACTTTATATCTAAGCTGGGACCTCCAGTACGTAATGAGTAATAGTATTATTAATAACATCATAAATAACAGTCTATAATACATATAACAGTCTATAATAACTAATTATTACACCTCAAATAGAAAAGCGAAAAGGAAATGTCTAGAACATATCTATAAACTCCTATGTTTTTTTAGCCTCCTTGCAGTGTAGTTGCGACAGTTCTACAGCTACTGTAGTTGCTAGAGTTACCTCTCCTAGACCGTTGGATTCAGAATACAAGTTCTGCATTGAATGCTTTTTTAGGAAGAACCAAACCCTGTTACTGTCCAAACGGCAGAGGAGAAAGGTTTGTGCTAAGAAGGGTAGCATGATTGGAAATGATGATTTCCTGAAATAGAAGTACAAGACATAAAAGTTCATTACCAATGGATTCATACGACTTAAGAGAAATAAACAGATGAAGGATAATATTGTGGCTGTTAAAAGGAATAAACAGATTCTATACGATTAGAATTTGGTTTCGTTCTATTGCTTATGTCTGCATAAGCAGGAGATTTTTGTAGAATGAAGCACAACTGTAAAGATTATTAGCTTCTCCTGTACTGTTGCATCCATTAAAATGATAAGAAGTATGTTTTGTTTTTGCCAATCATTATACAATTTTCATACCTCAATTACATTGGATATGCTAACACAATAGAAGTCGTAATCCATAGCCCCGCAGCAACGCGCGGGCTCTCATCTAGTTGTTGCTGCGGGCTCTCATCTAGTTATGCTGTCATCCAGATAGACAGAATAAATAGTAATAGTAAATAAAAAATTAAGAAAACACATATCCAATGAGGAAACCTTACTGAAAATAATAACCGTTCAACAGGGCTGTGGTCCACGCAGGGTAGCAGATAACAGGTCTTCCTTCCTTGCAGTGAATCCCATAGTCTCATTCATGTCCAGTTCGCTAGGAATAACACCCGCTGGGAGGCTCCAATCAAAATGGAACAGTAGATTTGCCAGAGCAAGCATTGACCTAACCATCGTATTTTCATGGCTTTACAATATATGACCTGTGCTTTAAACATAGTTGAATTATCTCCTAAATGGGAGTATATAGTTGACGTTATGGGTTGTCACCTGTGTAATCAGGCACAAATGCTGAATAACATATCAACATTTCTAGTTTATCAGCTACGTACGGTAGCAGATTAATAGACCAAGCACTACCGGAAACCGGGCACTCGACAAAGCACATAAAACACTCGGCAAAATTTAAATCGGAAAAAACCCGAAAAAAGCAAATTTTTTTTAATCGGGAGAGGTCTCCACCGGCCGGTTAAGACATTTTTCGCACTGGCCGGTCGCGGCATTTTTTGCAAAACAGCCAGTCGTGGCCGGCCGAATTCAAACCCGCAACCTCCCCCTCGCTCGCACCCCCTCTAACCACTGCACTACACTATCACTTGTGTTTAGATTCTATTTTAGTTCCACACATATTATACTAAACTAAGTGTAAATTGCTTGTTTGAGGCCCTAAACGAATTCAAATCAAAAAGTTATCAACTACAAAGTTCATAACTTTTCGAGATCTGCAACTTTCATTTTGGTAGTTTCTCCATCCGAGGTCATTTACAAAATTTGAATTTCAAATTTAAGAAATTCAAACATAGTTTTCGATAACAAGATGATTTCAAATCAAAAAGTTGTCAACTAAAAAGTTTTATAATTTTTCGAGATCTACAACTTTCATTTTGGCTGTTTCTCTATTCGAGCTCATTTGAAAAATTTAAATTTCAAATAAGGTCTTTGTCGAGTGTTTTTTTTCCCCGGCAAATAAAATCTTTGTCGAGTGTTTTTGTTTTACACTCGGCAAACAAGACCCGATTTTTTAAAGCACGTTTTGAAGCATGAAATTAATTCAAATTAAAAGGTGTTCAACTATAAAGTTATATAACTCAAGATCTATAACTTTTATTTTGGTCATTTGTTTATCCGACATAATAGTAGTAACATTGTTCAAAAAATTTATATATTTTTCTTCTAGTTTCGTGAAACTATATGATAGATGTAGATTTTGCAAACAACGTTACTATCGCTTTGTCGAATGAAGAAATGACCAAAATAAAAGTTGTAGATCTTGAAAAGTTATACAACTTTGTAGTTGAAAACTTTTTCATTTGAATTAATTTGCTGCTTCAAAATATGCTTTAAAAAATCGGGTGTTTCTTGTTTGCCAAATGTAAAACCAAAAACACTCGGCAAAGATTGTTTGCCGAGTGCAAAAAAAAACACTGGGTAAATACCTTGTTTGCCGAGTGGAAAAAAAACACTCGGCAAATAAAAAGTTTGCCGAGTGCTTTTATTTTATCGAGTGTTTTTCGTGTAGCTCTCGACAAAAAATTGTTTATCGAATGGCTGAAGAATTGCACTCTGCAAACCACCTAGCACTCGGCAAACATCCGATTTTCAGTAGTGAAGGTAATATAAGGAAGGATTGGCTCCAAGGAAAACAACATAAGCTGACGTGAAACTTCTACATTATGGCAACAACCTTTTTCTTGTAAACTTAAGGTTGCCTGCCTTCAAGAAACAAAAGGAAGAAGAAAAATACTTAAGGTCCCCTGAGGTCAATGGGACAGTTGTGGATCGGTTTAGCTCTCAACAAGAGATCTAACTTCTTTCTAACAGTGACTCCTGCAGTTTCGGTCATGTCGACAATGCTGCAGTCTACACCCTCTGGCAGACCAATCAAAATAGAAGACTAGGTTTGCGAGTGCTAACTCAATGTTTGCCAACCCGAAGAGCATACCAGGACATATTCTTCTTCCAGCTCCGAATGGTAGGAAATCAAAGTCATTCCCTTTGAAGTCTTTCTGGCCATCCTGAAATCTCTCTGGCTTAAACACTTGTGGCTCGTCCCAATATTCAGGGTCAATAGACATGGCACCAGCGTTGACCATCGCCATCTTACCCTTGGGCACGTCATAACCAAGGATCTGGCATTGTTCTTGGCACTCCCGTGGCATCAGGAGAGGTGCAGGAACATGAAGCCGTAATGTCTCCTTAATGACCAAATGCAAGTAGCTTAATTCACACAGACCCTCCTCTGTTACCTTCGTTGTCGCCGTGAAAGCTCCACGGACCTCATCTTGTAACCTTGACATTACGGCTGGGTTCCTCATGAGCTCCGCCATGGCCCATTGGAGAGTCGTTGCTGCCGTGTCATTCGACCCAGCGAAGAGGTCCTTTGATAAATACAAGTCACTAACTGATGAGACAGAGAAAAATGGAAGCCAAAAGTATAGAGTTCAGTTTCTTACTATGGCGACTCCTTTGACAGTGTCCATCGTGAGAGGGACCTGCAGGCAATCGTTCCTCTTGTTAAGGCGTAGAAGCACATCAAGCACGTCGTCCTCCGTTGGTTCATGAGTCGACGTCTTCTCCAAACGCTCGCTAATGACATGGTCCATTAGCTGAAGCATCGCCTCCGTTAGGCGCGCCGACCGGTTCAGCGCACGTGCGAGCCTTGATGATGGGTAGAGGTCAGCGAGGCTGAACCCCGCCGCAAGCCGGACACCCTCCGCTAGCTGATCTATGAAGGCGTCTCGATCCTTGAGACGGTCACCCATGATTGCCCGGATCGCTCAGTCAGCGACGTATGCAGCCACCATCTTACTGACGTTGACCAGAGGCGCAGATGCCGATGCCGACGAGATAGCCAGGACGAGGCGTGCAGCTTCCTCTTCCCTGATTGGCCTGAAGGACCGGACCCGTTTGGCACTAAGAAGCTCCGTGATGCAGATCTTGCGGAGCTGCCGCCAGTGGTCGCCATACGGGGCGAGCGCAATCCCAACGCCGCGCTTGCTGAGGATCTTGATGGTCTCGGTCGATGAGGCTACGACGATGGGGACCTCGCCGAACTTGAGGAGCATGACGGGGCCGTGGCGACGCGCGAGATCGCGCAAGGCACGGTGAGGCAGCGCGCCGTGCAGGTGGTGACGGCTGCCGACGATGGGGAGCTGCCATGGACCCGGTGGGAGCCGTAGGCTACCATGGCGGGAGCTTGCGGAAGCAAGGAAAGATTTTGACAGGTACAGGATTGGGAGGAGAGCGAACCAGCAGCAGAACACGGGGACGTACTCCATGGACAAAATTTCTTGACCTACTGATTTTGGTTGTTAGGGATCCAAAGCTTCTACACATGTACTGCTGTAGTACTCTTTCTGATTTTAAATTATTGAAATCATTTACTTTTAACTTCAACTTTGACCATTTGTATTATTAAAAAAAATTTGTTCAAATGTATAAAATTTTCTTATTATTTGAATTATCATTAGTGAAATTTAAATCACGACTAATAATTTTATGCATTGAAACAAATTTTTTAAATAAGATAAATAGTCAAAGTTGATATTAAAAATCAACGTTGTCAATAATTTAAAACCAAAAAGAATACATATGTATCGCTACTCGTCACTTGTTAAATACTCCTTCTGTCTCAAAATAAACGACATTTTTAACTTTTTGAAATAAACGTTTGACTATTCGTTTTATTTAAAAAGTTTATGAAAATAAAAAATAAATAAATCAAGTTTAAAGTACTTTTAATAATGATCATTTCACAATAAAATAATTAACTTTTTATTTTTTAAGATAAATAGTCAAAAAGAGATGTTTAAAAATCTAAAATGACAGTTATTTTTGAGACAGAGGGAGTACGAGCTAATCAGTGGTCGGTGCTTTTTAAATTAATAAATGAGTAAACTGTTCCTTAGTTCAGAGGGCTTGCTTGATGCCGATAACCAGCAGTCCTCATGCAATGTGGTACCCATAATTCTTTTCCTATTTCTCATTCAGCTTCATGCCGATAATAGTTCAGAGATACTGCTCACCCTCCTCTTCCATGCACACGAAGGAAACAAGCCGGTGAGATCCGGCAGCTTAGCAACACAGCTCATTAAACATATCAACTAAAATAAAATTTGAAGTTTCTTATTTTTCATCATTAATATTAATATTAACCTGAAATAAATTTGTTTTGTTTTTCATCAACTTTCTTTGGATCTCATATATTTGTTCTTGGTAGTTGTATTTTATTACCTATCGTACAATAGTCATTGTGGGTAAGATCTGAGAGTTTCAAAAGAGCTCGTCTGTTAGATTTGTAAAGAGTGTGTAGAGAGATTTCATCTATCAAATTTGTAAAAGGGGCCGGGTGCATTTTTTCTTATGCACACAGTCTAATTTGGGGACGTTTTGTTAGGTATATGTAGAAAAGATGCTAAGTTTCAATAGAAAGAGGAGTCACCAAATAGTCCAACAATATCACTGAACAATCCATTGAATATAGCAGATCAGAGTCTAGAGAAACTAAAATTCACTAGAAGGATCAGAAGATTCACCAGACAATCTGACGGTATCACCAGACAATTCGGTGAGTGTTGAAGACTGAAGTTCAAAGAGTATGTTTTTTAGAGTCAAATGAATAAAGTCACTCCAGTCCAGTTAGATCAATGATCGAACAGTCCGGTTTGCAGGAAGATGAAGCGCAGAGATGGCGTCTTTGATTGTCCAAAAGAGAAAGTCACCAAACGGTACAATGTCACATGAAAAGGACACCAAAGAGAGTATTTTTTGTCTGAAGAGGAAACAAGAGTCACTAGACAGTCTCGTAAGCCACTAGACAGTCCGGTGGTCAAAATCACCGAATAGTTCAGTGACTGCAAAAAGAAGACAACTTTTTGTCGATAGCTTACAACGGCTATTTCAGAGCTTGCTGCCTATATAAACTGTTAGGAGAGCTGGTGTGGAGGTTACCTGCGGTCAAAAGAGTTAGTGTATCACTTGCGAGAGTCAAATATCACCAAAGAGAGCACAGGAAAGCTCCTTAAAAGATCTTGAGTACTTAAGAAGAGTAACAAATAGCATCCATTTATTTATAGAGCTTGTGAGACTTGAGGAGTTTCTTTGATTTGTTACTCTTAATCTATGATAGCCTAGACCGATTAGACGTCAGTGTCCGAGCTTCCGAGAAGATTGTAAAAGATGACATCAAGTTTGTATGTGATTATGGGTCCTCTGCTCAAAAGGGACAGCAAAAGGAAGTACCTGAGCCTTAGAGGCTTGCTCTTACAAAAAGATATTGTTCGCTACAGTCAAGATCACCGATGACTTCACTCTGGCAGTGAAGCAACCCTAGAGAGCCCAGAGTGAAGCGACCCTAAAGAGCACTGTTTCGGAAAAGGCAGGAAGGACTAATGCTCCAATTGTAGTGGTTCAGTGAAGACTAAGGGAAGACGCCTCCTTCCAAGACCTCAAGAAAAAAATTGTTGAACATTCGTTCTCTCTACTATTCACATTTTGCACTTATTTTATTGCGAGTAGTGTGATAGGTTGTTCTTTATATTCCTCTTGATGGCTGTCATGCCGTGTGCCTTTTTGCTAACTTAATAGGTTGCTTTTTCATAGTTTATTCTTGCTATCTAGTTATGCCTTTTGTTATCTAGTAATTGGTTAGTTTCTTGCTTAGTATCTATTGTTAGGAGTTGCTCGATAGTTTGTTTGCTTTTAGAAAAGAGTTGGAAAAGTAAATTAGTGTAAGTATCCGATTCAACCTAATCTTCGATCACTGGATCATTACAACTACTCTTGATGCATTGTTGCATGCTCTCTTCTGGGCAAGGATTGCCGCGGATGGAACTGAGCTGGAATGAATGTAACCAGCCGAAGTACATTCACCACACAACAACTAAATCCACATCTCAAACTGGGCTTACTACCCACGAAACAGCCAAGCAATAGAGCCGTAGCTTCAAGGTGTCTAGGCGGGCCCGATTGCAAACTGTTTACCATAGGAATATATGATTCTACATCCGTTTCAAAATAAAAGCATTTCTATGTTTCATAAAGTTTAACTATTTTAATTTTTATTAATAATATCTAAAAAATTACATAGTTTTTAATATAAAAATATACTCTC
>BCLF01000085.1:35564-52306 GCA_001602275.1 Zoysia japonica | reverse complement strand
TTCGCTATGTTTTAAACTCTATTTTAAACTTATCTCTCGTCAAACCACTTGAACTATATTGTAAGATTTTAATCGGTTTTCTATTTTATATTATCACTCGTGTTGTACTATTTGGGTATTGCTGTTCAATATCATCAGAGATCGATTCTAGGCAAGCTGTCTCGTGTTTTTGAGGTCACATTCTGTTAGATTATTACGTTCACGATGAAAGGGAAGTGAAATTAAGAGTGATGGGGTGATAAGGGAAGAGTAAAATTTGGATGGCGAATATGGGAAGAAAAAATTTCTGATGGTGTAAAGATATTTGCTCTTTATATTTCTCAATGGGATGGCATATTGCTGAGGAGAATATGCGACTGAGAATATTTTACAAAAAGACTATTAACCTGCTTTAGTTTGATTCCTTGATTTAACTTTCTGAGATTTTGATGTGAATTTATTTCTCACTGTTTACTTCATGCGCATTATAGCTTCTATTTGTATGTTCATGGGCATTTCTGTCTGTAGGGCTTCATAACTATCATTTCTTCAGTAATTTCCTTTTATTCAGTAATTTTGTTCCAATTTCTTCAGTAATTTGTATTGAATTTTTTAGTAATTTATCGTGTTTCAGTAATTTAGTTCAATTTCCTTCAGTAATTACACGATAAAACTATTCTACACCACTCGGGTCGCTCCAGCGCGTCGTGACTGAGCCAAGCAAGCCCCTCGACCGCACCCGACCCTGCCCCCGCGCTCCTCCACCGCCCCACTCCGACGACGCCCCTGCCGCAGCCGTCACTCGTTGGTGTGATGTCCCTGCCGCCTCCGCCCCCTTTGCTGCGGCGGCGCCTTCTTCCCCTCCGCTGTCGCCCTCCACTGTCGCCGCACTAATTTAGCGCGCGACGCCTCGACCACCGCCGGTGACCACCACCGTGGCCAGCGCCGCCCCGTTCGCACGGCGCACTGCACCGCCAGGCCTTCCTTCCACCATCTATGTCCGGTGGCAGGGTAGGAAAACTCAAGGGGTACAAATTCACATAGCTAAAGTATTTGCTCTGAAGTAAAAAAAAACTACTGAGACAATTAAAAAATTACTAAAAAAGAGTAAAAAATTACTGAATGAATTTGGAGAAATTACTGAATGATTCAAGGAAATTACCGAATCAACATTACTAACAAAAAAAAATTACTAAAGGAATTAAACAAAAACTATTGAAAAATTGAAAATTATTGAGGGCGATAAAATTACTGAAGCAGTCAAAATAAATTATTGAATGTCTATTTTTTTGACCGGTCAACGCGGGTAGGGAGGTGGGCGCTTGATCAACGCGCGAGGCAGGGTCGCTGGCGCGTATGTCCAATATATATATATATATATAACGGCGCTATTTCACTCCCAGTGAGTGATATATATATTTAGTAAATCACTCCCCGCTCCCCCATCCGGACCCGATCAGCCTAGTTCACTACCTGGTTCGTCTAGATTTTGCTCCCAGGGAGTGCGCATGCATGGCTGCCTGATTTGTGCTCCCTGCATGCATAGCAAACGGATTTTTCTCCCTGCATGCATTTGAATTATGGAAATAATAATTAATGAATTTTTTGCCTGCATGCATGGCTTGATTAAATAGCAAAATTTGTCTGAAACTATGGTCACAAATTCTAATAATCTGTGATTATATAAATTGGTTTGTTTGGAGTGTAAAAATCAAATTGTTTTCAAATTTTTTGATTTTGAATATCTCATTCACTCTCAATATAGTACTCTGAGTGTAAAAAATTGATTTCATGTGATTCTTGTGTATATCAGTTGATGAGGTTTTTATGATTGAAGAATGCATGGCAAATGAATCAGTATGTTGCCGGTTAAATCCCATGAAAAGATTTTTTACATTTTGAATCAAATATTGTTTGTAATCCGGAGCACGATATAGGATTCCATTGAATTAGGGAGCAATTAATTAAAAGACGTTTTGTGCGCTGCTTGCATGCCTGATACACATTTTGTGCCTGCATGCCATTGTATTATGGAGCCATTATAGAATTGGAAGGAGCGCACAAAACGTTACATGCATGTAAAAACGTTGATGCGCAAGTTTAATTGGAAGGAGCATCACACTTGCCATCACACTTGCAATTCTATGTCTTCATTTCTATTTGATCGAACGTTACATGCCTGATCAAACGTTGATTGCTGCTTCCAATTCTTCCATCCAAACCAAGCGCTAATTGACAGGCTAGAGAAGATGCGCAGACCACCTGCAGATTTTATGCCCTTTGATTGAGATACAATGTTAGGAAAGTATTAAATAAAGAGAGTCAAACATGCATGAGTTGCTGGCAGGCGACACTTCGATTGATCGGTATGCACAAATATTGTTTCGTGGCACAAAAAATTACCATTTTTTTTCTGTGCAAAACGAACATCTTTGGGCATAAAAATATTGTAACGTGAGCAAAACGAACGTCTTTGGACACAGGGATATTATCTTCTTTGAGCATAAAAAATAAATCGTTTGACCACACAATCTAATATTTTGAGCACAAATTCCAAGCAAGTCTATTAATTCGAGCATAAAAATCATACTAGGTAGGTGTAGGCTCTTTTAAATTTTTTGTGACCGTGACTATCTCATTTGACTGCAATATTCTTTGGTTTGACTAAAAATCAGAATCAATTTTTTTTATCATTGTAGATACAAAATTATGCCGCATAGGTCTGTTAGTTCGCTAAAAATCCCGTGAGCAAGAATTCTAAGTATGTCTTCAAGCGTAAAAATCATATTGGGTGGGAGCGAAGTTTCGTTTGAATTTTTATGTCTACGAGTAGTTCATTTGACCATATATTGTTTTGTTTAAGCATAAAAATTAAGTCCTTATATCACAGAATCAAAATTTTGTAATATTGAGGTGCGGTCACAGAATAGATACAGTGCAGATTGTAGATACAAAATTATGCTGGTTGTCTGCTGCCTGTCTGTTATTTCGCTAAAAATCCGTGACCACGTTTCCCTGTGCATCTAATGGCAGATACTGGACTACTTCGAGTGTGATTCTTCTGAATTTTTGTGACTACAATTAGCTCATTTGACCATAATACTGTTTTGTTTGTGCATAAAAATTAGATGGCTCGATCACATAATCAAAAAAAAAAAAAGCATTGTGGAGAGGTCACAGATTAGATGCGTGCGCATATTGTAGATACAAAATTATATATGCTAGCTTGTAGTCTGGTGCCCCCGTTAGTTCACTAAAAATCCATGAGCACGAATTCCAAGCGTGTTTGATGGCGGATGCTAGAATACTTCGAGCGTAAAAATTATACTAAAGTATTAGTGTAGGCGCTTTTGAAATTTTGTGACTATGACTAGTTCGACCACAATACTGTTTGGTTTGTGCATAAAAATTAAATCACTTGATCGTAGAAGCTAATTTTGCTATTTGTCAATTTATGATAGACCTGGTATACATACATGGAGGGCATTTGTATTCGGAAAATTTTGTTTTGTGATTGCATGCCAGCAAAACGGTGCGAATGCAAAAAATCATGGTATTTAGAACATGTTGGTTTGCAGGTATCAGAAAAATGTCATCGAAAATCTTGATTGTATGGTTTTTAAATTGGAATCAAATAATTATTTTTCAATGAATGATTTCATTTTGGTGCTACAGTCTCCAGGCTTGCATCTTACATTTACTTTGGGTACTTTCCAGAGCTTATTTTGTGTGTGGGCCTGATTTACAAAAAATATTTGTCAGAATTGCAAAAACTAATCTTTATTATGACTCTGTAGATAAAAATTTGCCAGAAACCGCAAAAGAATTAATTACGATCTTGAAACAACCAAAAACAAAATAAAATGTGTCACCTGGTCTTCTGGCCTGGCTGATTCAGCATGTAAAATGACGTAAACAACCAATATTTAGGATTATATACAACTAGTATATAAAAGCTAAAATTTACAATTACAACATGCACCTCTTTTCCACTGTGGGATGAATATTTCTTCTATGCAATTTCATTGCCTCTCCCTTTTTGCGGCCTTTGGGGAGGACTAAAATGGTACACGTCGATGGGGGTCGAATATCTCGTCGAATGTCAACCTCTCACCTCTCGTTATTGCTGCTGATCAGAATCAGCTTCGGGTTATACATCACCTTGTCAACGAGACGACAGTACCTGTCCAAATTAAAAAAAGGCATGCAGATTCAGTAGCAATCTGTAGTTTCAAATGGCGAGAGCAATCAGATGCACTGCCAGAAACCGGCTCTTCGCCGAGTGCAATTTCACGGGCACTCGATAAACTAGACGTTTGCCGAGTGTCACAACAACAACGCACGGCGTACATAAAACACTCGACAAACCCTTCTTCACCGAGTGTTGTAAGTTCAGCACTCGGCAAACCTTTTGTTTACCGAGTGTCAGGTTTCTGCACTCGGCAAACTTGACGTCCGTTTGTGACCGTTACTGTTTGTCGAGTGCCTGCTGTTGACACTCGGCAAAAAGCGTTACAGTTTGCCGAGTGCCTTCTTTGTTAAAATTTATTTTGCGAGTGCCAAAAATTCTATCAATCGGCAAAAGAAATGTTTGCCGAGTGTATTCCCAGAACACTCGGCAAACGGATATTTTGCGAGTGTTTTTTGTGCACACTCGGCAAAGCATTTGATTTTTTTTCCTTATCTGCCCTCCTAACTTTTTTCTGCCTACATACTGTGTATGCTACTCTATGTTAAAATTTGGTACATTTTTCGGTGTTTTGCTATATTTAGTTAATTTATTTCATTTAATAGAATTTTTGGAGATAAGTCAAATTTGAACAGCAAGTGATTCGAATAATACAATAAAATGAATAAAAAAATTATATTCATGTTATTGAGTCTAATGTGAGGCCTTATTCCAGAAGTAATAGAAAATTTTGAACATGTTTGTCCACGAAATATGACCATAAACGTGTGGCCGAATTGTTTTAAAATTTTATAAAAAATAAACAAAGTCTGAAAATCATGAGATTTGTCAAGATCTCATGACATCATATGTGGAACATGTGATAAAAAATTGAGCGCGTTTTGCACAAGTTGTCACGTACGCTGCTTAGAAATCGAAGCATCTCCAAACAAGAATCTTACTATTGCGAAGGATTCCTTGAGATTTAGAGTCAAAGTGATGGTCGAGTTGAGGTTTCACTTCAAAATTTTTTGTATAAAAAATAACCAACATAGATTGTCTCATGTGAAATACCGCCGGGAATTTTCGGATTCGTTTAATAATTTTAATCAATTTACTACAATTATAGAACTTTAATTCGTATAAATTGATTTTGAGTTATAACTGCATGAAATAATAGTCTAATATTCATGCAAGCATCGAATATGTATTGTTGAGTGAATTTGACAAGGTATTTTCTAAGCACATTTGAATAAACTTAGTAAAACACGTTATGGAAAAGAATAAAAGAATAAAATAAAAATACGGTTTGCCGAGTGTCAGCCATACGCCCACGACCAGCCACCGCACAGTTCCGGATGGAGGCACTCCAAGTTACTTATGTTTTGTTCGTCGTTCTTTGATTTTTACGTACCTTTGATTTGTATTGTAATATTGAGGTGAAATATTGTAGGCCGAGCTGGCAGAAGAGAGGAGGCTAAGGGAGGAGATGGCGGCGAGGATGGAGGCCGATCGGCAGAGGCAAGAGGCCGAGCGGCAGAGGATGGAGCATATGTTTTAGTGGATGCAAAGTCTTAGCAAGAGGATGGGTTAACCTCTACCGCCGGAGCTAATTCCTCCTCCACCTCCTCCTGCAACTACTCCTGTGAGTATGAATGTTTTAAGTTATTTGTTTCTACTTTAAATCTTGTCTAACATATGCAATCTTCTCCTTTGTACAAAATCAATCGGCGGCATCGAATCATGCGGCATCGAATCAATCGTCTCATACGCCGCAGTGGCCTCGTAATTGATCTGTGTGTGAAGCTATTGGACTATGTGTGAAGCAAACTAATATGATAGATGTTTATCGTATTTTGTGTGAGACTTGTTTATATAAACTGCCTGTGATGTGATTTATATGTTTTTTGGCTATATAAATTGCCTGTGATGTGAATGTTTGTGGTTTATATAAACTGCCTGTGATGTGATATATGTGTGATTTTAGCTGATTTTAATATTTTAAAAATATATTTTGTCGAGTGCTCCAGATTTTGTCCAGTGTCTGAGTAAAAACACTCGGCAAAGACTAAGATTTTACCGAGTGTTTTTATCCAAACAGTCGGCAAAAGTTAAATATTTACCGATGTCGCTAAGCTGGCACTCGACAAACAAAAATAATTTGCCGAGTGTCGCATGCAGACACTCGGCAAAGTTTCCGTTACTGTTTTTTGTTCGTTCGGTTTACTTTTTTTTACCGAGGGTCTAAAGGGCACTCGGCAAAGCTTTTACCGAGTGACTGACAAAAAATACTCGACAAACGGCTCTTTACCGTCAAAAAGTAGGCCGAGTGACCTATGTCGTGGGTGACACTCGGCAAACACTTTGCTTCCGGTTGTGATGTACGATAAAATCATGTCTGCATGCGTACCGTGCAGGGTAGAAAAAACTACACCGCCAAGAACATAATACAATGGAGCTCTACCACTGCCACCGTACGTAGTGATCGCCGAGCAAAATACGCCGGTAGATTAGAATCGCTGATGGGATTGCTGGAGGGAAGAAAGAGCTAATCACTACTGGATGGAAACAAAAGATCACATCACGTCGAGGGAAAGCTTTCTGACCATCGGAGCAGCTTTCTGATTTTTACGATGCAGCAGCACCATGCAAGGAAATAAATCAGCACGGAGGAGCAGGACAACGCAAGGAAATAAATCAGCACGTATACATGCAGGGAAAGTGCCATCTCGTCAATGGAAATAAAATCACGTCGCGATTATAGGAACCCAAATCATGTTCAGGTTTCAAAGGGAAAGCAAAATATGGAAAGAGAATCAATTTATTTCTAAACCGGGTTTTTTCGAATGGTTTTTTAGAAAGTGTGGTCGTACCGGTTTTATTCTGATCCACCCGGTTAGGCTGGGGAGTGATTTAGTATATAACACCCTGAGAGTTATATATATATATACATACATACATATATATATATATACATATATATATATATGTATATGTATATATGCAGGTACGTAGGTGATATTTCACTATGAAAGCATTAACTTGGAGGCTCATCTTTTGCTCACAAACTCTCAGAAGCAAGGTAAGGAAGCATAAATATAATTTGCATTATCTATATAGTATTTACTTACAGCAAGAGAAGTAATTAGATATATTAATAAAAGTGCATCTCTGTTAGTGCTTAAGGGCATATGAACACTAAAAATGCAGGTGTAACTCAGTCAAAGCTTAGCAAATTGTAATATTTAACTTAATTAGAAGTCAATTTATATATCATCATCTAACCATCCATAAATTCTTACAGCAGCACGGCAGGGAATCAACTAGTTTTTATTATTCTTTTTCCATTTTTACATTATTAAAATATTTATTTTACCTACTCCATCCAAATTTACTTGGCATTTTACATCGGGATGTGGAACTTAAGGAGGAGTGTAAACGTGGGATGTACTAAAAACAGAACTTAAAAGATATATGGAAACTAGGAAGTGAGGATGCTAAGCAAATTTTAAAAAAAACATTAGGACTCTAGGTTAACAAATAATATGGGACAGACGGAGTATTGTGTAGATGACGCCTACATGAGATGTGTAACACATTTACAACTCTACTCTAAATGTCACCAACTAATGTCTATGGGGAATTTTATGGGTAGGACACTGACTGAAGTTGATTTTGTGGGTAAGACAGTAAACAAAAAAAAACTTGATTGTAGGACATTAAAACTTTGTAGTATCCTATATGAGACATGATATAGTGTATTATTTTCCTCCAATATCTTTTGTATTATTTTCCTTACTCCATCATTATTTTCCTCTATATGAGACATGAATGCATTAGGTTGGAATTAGCTATTCACCTTTGGTATATGTTTCATGCACGACTGCTTATTTCTCTTTCCTATCAAGATGTTACTTGTTTGTCAGCGCAATAAATAAGTATCCATACAACACAATATTGGCGTGATGAGTGTACAATAAAGGCAACACCTTCTCGCCACCTCTAAATATGGGAGGGTGCCACATATGCCTGAGGGAACCAGTGTGCTGCCCCCTCATCTTGGAATGGTAAGGGGAGGGTGATCACCAATTCACCATCACGAGATAGGGGAGGAAATCATGCTGTCAGAAGGGCTCCATTGAACCATTGTTGGATCCACGAGGAAAAGGGAGGGAGCCAGCGAGGAAGAAGAAGGAGGTAGCCTTGTCGGTCGTGCACACCTTAAATCAGCCCTGATTTTTCCGCCTCGATTTACAGGGTCTAGCCACCGCATTCTCAGTCTTCACCTATGAGTTTTGCCACCACGGGCCTCGATTATCGCCTCCAGATCCGGCTGCCTCAACACCACCCTCATCAGTTTCCCATCGATGAGGAGGGCTTGTGAAGGAGGCATGATGCAGGGTCGCCGTTGCATTGAGAGGAGGCATGTTGCATTGCACCGAGGAGATTGAGCTTGTGGATAGATGAGGCACCACATCATCATGTAGAGGGGGCCATGGAGGGAACTGGGAGTAAAGAGAAAGGGGGAGAAGAGAGGGAGGTGGTGGCAGAGAAAATAGAGAGATGGGGGCGGAGGAAGTGAGGACCTGGTGGGGGGCTAGGGTTGCAAGGATTTTGTATGGGAGCTTGTGGGGTTGAGGAAAAGATGGGCTGTATGTTGTAAAATGGGCCGAGAATATGTCAATTTCTAGTGTTGGGCTGCTGACACCAACTACGTGACATGGGTGTTAAAAACACCGATGTCGGATTTGAAAAATATTTTGGAAATGGAATATTTTAGGTCACGGGTGAACTATTTTGGATCTAGCATCTGATTTCCATTATTGCCCTTTGACATAATAGATTTTTCCACTCCTCCGTTGTCATTTTTACTTACTTGGGACAGGGTGTTACATAGAACCAAAACCATCTCATATTTTCATGGCTTATAATTAATATGTACAACCTTTTTTTTCAAGGTAGTTAAATTATCCCAAAAATGATATATAGTTACACTATTGGTTGTCTCCTCTGTGATCAGGCACAAATGATGAATAAAACATGCAACACTTCTAGTTTATCAGTCCATGGATGCAGATTAGAAAATGCAAAGACCAAGGTAATATAAGGGCATACAACTCTTACATTAACAACTGTTTGCTTGTAAACTTAAGATCGCCTGCCCACAAAAAAAAAGAAGAAAAGAAAAGAAAAAGTTCCCCTAGGTCAATGGGACAGTTCTACATGGGTTTAGCTCTCAATAAGAGATTTACCTTCTTTCTAACAGTAACTCCTGCAGCTATGGTTATGTGGAGTTTGCAGCAGTCTACACCCTCTCGCAGACTCCAATCAAAATAGAAGATGAGGTTTGCAAGAGCTAGCATGGCCAACCCGAAGAGCATAAAAGGACATATTCTTCTTCCAGCTCCGAATGGAAGGAAATCAAAGTCATTTCTCGCCATCCTGAAATCTTTCTGGCATGAACACTTCTGGCACGTCCCAATATCCAGGGTCATTAGACATGGCACAAGCGATGACCATCACCATCGTAACCTTGGGCACATCGTAACCAAGGACCTGGCATTGTCTCTGGCACTCTCTTGGTATCAGGTTATTATTTGCACGAAGCCGTAATGTCTCCTTAACGACCTTACGCAAGTAGCCTAATTTACATAGAGCCTCCTCTGTTACCTTCTTTGTCGCCGTGGAAGCTCCTTGGCCATCATCTTGTAATCTTGACATTATGGCAGAGGTCCTCGTCAGCTCTGCCACGGTCCATTGCAAAGTGGTTGCTGCCGTATCATTCGACCCAGTGAAGAGGTCCTGTGATAAATAGAAACCGCTAGCTGATGAGTGGGAGGAGTGTGAATGGATGGCATGGCATCGTAGGCCATATACTCCCTCCGAGTTTAAAATATTGACACCGTTAACTTTCAACATCAACTTTGATTATTTGTTTTATTAAAAAAAATTGATCAAATGTGTAAATTTTTGTTATTATTTAATTTATTGTTAGTGGAATTTAAATTACAACTAATAATTTTACAAATTGAAACAAATTTTTTAATAAGATGAATGGTCAAAGTTGATGTTAAAAATCAATAGTGTCAATAATTTAAAACCGAAGGGAGTGCATGTATCTATATACATGTACTAGTACATGGATCGTAGGCCAGCAGAACAAAGGAGGGTACATGTATCAATATACATGCACTAGTACATATGTAGTGTCCCATTTTAAGTATGAGCTTATCAGGGGCGGAGGCTTTCTAATTTAATAAAGGATAAAGTCCAATTTATACCCCCTTAAGTATAGCCTAAGCTTAGATAACCCTATAAACTATTTTTTGTTCAGTTTACCCTCAAAAAACAAGATTTTAAGTCAATTTACCCCTAATGCAATTTGTATTTTTAGTTTCTTAATACACAAGCATAATTTGAATACAAAACTTTTTGAGATGATAAAGCACATCATAACACATACTTAAAAAATACATTATAATTTTTTATAATCCTCAAATCTATGAAAGTGTGTTACTTGCTCCGTCCGGTATAAAAAAAGTCGTTTTGACAACGACACAGTATCTAGCGTAAATTTGAATCTATTCTTTATACAAATATTTTAATTAAAAATATCATATGTATATTTTTATGAAGTATTTTTTAAGACAAATCTAATCATACGATGTGATATGTATTTCTAAAGTTTGATTAAAACATTGTGCAAAATGACTTCTTTTTTGAGACGGAGAGAGAATATTATATTCCCTTTGTCTTTGTTTCACCGGTGCAATATGGCTCAGCACAGAAACCAAGTGAATTAACTGTCACTGGTAACTCCACTGATACTGTTTTGTTTGAATTCCCAACTGCTACGATAATTACTTTCTGCATGCGTACGTCGTATTGTGGCCCCTGCTGTGATTGAATCAATCCGGTTGAGCAATGTTATTCGTCCATGCTACGAGGCATACATGCGAGGAGTAACTGCAAAACCATGCCAACAGCCAGCAGAAAACATAGACAAATCACTTTGCCAAATACACCGTGGAACATAGATGGAGGGAGCATCAAGTTGTAGGATATCTTATAGGATGTTTATCCTGTAAGGAGACTATATTATCTAGATTGGGAGTATGGGCCCTAATGGACCTTGTTGGGGTTCATTACTAACTGATTAGTTGTACAACAACTATGCAAATTAAAAATTGGATCTTTAAAAATCATTTGTTGCCGTTAGACCATACATAAGGTGGACCGGACCACTGCATAATTTCTTTAACGTCAGATCACATAGGGATTGTTCTACGACCATTTAGCCATTGCATATTCAGACCTCAAACTTGCGTATTCATATCTCAATCTCACACAATACATCACTTCATATCTAAGCTATTACCTCCATTCGAAATAGCGAACTAAACTATAACTAACAACAACATCAAAAATATAGTTATAATAATTTAATCAACATCCAAATGATGGCACCAAAACATATAGGGATACCTAACTAATTATAAATTACATCACAAACATCAAAGCAGAAAGGAAAAGGGTAAAAGAAACAAAAAAATTAGGAAAAAATATCCAATGAGGGTTACTAGTAATAATAGTGGTTTATTAGGGCTGTGGCCCACGTAGGGTAGCAAATAAGAAAAGGTCTGCCTTCCTTCGTGCAGTGATTCCCACTGTCTCAGTCATGTCCAGTTCACTGGGAATAACACCTGCTGGGAGGCTCCAATCAAAATGAAACAGTAGATTTGCCAGAGCAAGATCCACGTTAGCAAGACCAAATGCCATTCCTGGGCAAATTCGGCGACCAGCCCCAAATGGTAAAAAGTCAAAATCGTTACCATTGAAATCTCTAGTTTCACCAACAAATCTCTAGTTCCAGTAATTTGGGCTCCTACAGATAGCCCATGCATTCACGAGCACCATAGATCCTTTTGGAACATCGTAACCAAGTATCTTGCAGTGTTTTTGATACTCCCTCGGGATCAATAACGGTCCAGGAACATGTAATCGTAATGTCTCCTTGATGATAAGGTGCAGGTAACAGAACTCACTCAAGCGGTCTTCAGTCACCTTCTTTTGCCCCTTGAAGACTTTCCTAACCTCAGCTTGCGCTCTAGACATGATTGCAGGGTGCCTCATGAGCTCAGCATCGCCCACTGCAGTGTTGTTGTTGCCGTCTCTGCTCTCCCTCCAATAAGATCCTAGAATTTGATTAGTCAGTAACTGATCCTCTACTTTTAAAGGTTACCAGGATCTCCATGTTTAGAAAAATTCAACTAATAAAATTGTATAACTTACAAAAATTACAGCTTGTATTATGCTCATAGTGAGAGGGAATTGTAAATTCCCTTCCCGTTGGAGTCTGAGGAGAACATCGATCAAGTCTTCCTAATGAGCGTCTTCTCTGTGGGGTCGACTCTCTAGATGCTCACGTATGATCCCACCCATGAACTTGAACAAGTGTAGAGAATAACCCTTGCCTGCCTAAAATTAGTGATTTACTTTCCTTAGTTTCACTAGCTATGTTTAGGCAATTAGCGATTGTGTGATCGGCCTGATTGGAAGGCCATTATTTCTTACCTTGTAATCTTCTATATAAGCAAAGGAATAGACACGTAGCCAATTCTGCAGCAACAAACAAGACCGTGTGCCTCTGTGTTCCCGTGAGTTTCATGTGTGTTTTGGCCGTGATCTCGCCAGCAGCGTGGGAGTTGCTTCTCCGGCGAGGTTCTAACAAGTGGCATCAGAGCTAGGTTCGTCCAAGGCCTGAAGATGTCGAGGAAGAAGGCCGGCGACAGCACCTCGGCGGAGAGCGTCATGATCCAACGGGTGATTCGTGAGGTGGGCAGCGGGAGTAGCTATCCCGTTCTCACCAAGACCAATTACTCTGATTGGGCGCTCCTGATGAAGGTGAAGTTGAAGGCTAGAGCCCTCTGGAGCGTCATCGAGGATGGCGGAGCCGATGCGCAAGAGGAGATGATGGCGCTCGACGCCTTGTGTGGTGCGGTACCACCAGAGATGGTGCCGTCGATCGCCAAGAAGGAGACGGCCAAGGAGGTGTGGGACGCGATCGTCGCCGTCGATCGCCAAGAAGGAGACGGCCAAGGAGGCGTGGGACGCAATCGCGACCATGAGAGTCGGGGACGATCGCGTGAAGAAATCAACGGCGCAGCAGCTGCGCCGGAAGTTCGATCTCGCAAAATTCGACAACGGTGAGACCGTCGAGGACTACGCGCTGTGCCTAGAAGGCATGGCAGCGCATCTCGCCACGCTTGACGCGGAGGTGAAGGAAGCTGAGATCGGGGCGAAGATCCTGCGCAGCCTGCCGCCTCGCTTCAAGCAGATCGCAATCGCGATCAAGACGCTGCTCGACATCTTGACCATGTCGGTCGCCGATCTCATAGGGCGGCTGAAGGAGGCGTTCGAGGAAGTGCCGACATCGCTGCAGCACGAAGGGAAGCTGTACCTCACGGAGGAGGAATGGGAGGCGCGGCAGAAGAAGCGCGAGGCAGAGAACAACTCCGGCGGCGGCGCAAGAGGCGGCGGCTCGGGCAAAGCAGGAGGCAGGCGTGGCAGCTCGTCTGGTGGGCCATCAAATTCAAACAAGCCCACCGGCAACGAATGCCGGCGGTGCGGGAAGCTGAGCCACTGGGCTCGCGAGTGCCGCTCGAAGCCCAAAATGGAGCAGGCCCACGTAACGCAGGATGAAGAGGAGGCCTCGCTCCTGTTTGTGAAGTTGTCCCCAACTCTATCCACAACACCGCCGGCGAAATCCCCAAGCGCATCGCCGGCTAGGTCGCTGACACCTCCCCCATTAGAGGAGATTCCACTCTCGCGGGCCGATGTGGTGCCGCAGGGAGTGGAGCAGCAGCAGGACGGCGGCGGATTCGTGGCGGCGTCCATAGGATCCACTGTCCAGATCGAGATCCAGGAGGAGAAGGTGTTCGCCCACCTTGAGGATGAGAAGGAGCGCGACGCCGGGACCTGGGTCCTGGACTCCGGAGCGACGAACCACATGTCCGAGTCCCGGGTGGCGTTCACGAAGCTCGACACGGCGGTGCTCGGCACCTTACGCTTCGGCGACGACTCGGTGGCACGCATCGAGGGCCGGGGGACCGTCGTGTTCGTCTGCAAGAACGGCGAGCTCCGGTCGCTCTCCGGGGTCTACTACATCCCCCGGCTGACGACCAACATCGTGAGCCTCGGGCAACTCGACGAGGTTGGCTACAAGATCGACATCCACTACGGCGTGATGACGATCAGGGAGCCCGGCGGTAGGCTTCTGGTGAAGGTGAAGCGCGAGGTGAACCGGCTGTATCTGCTCCACATCAAGCTCGCACAACCAACCTGTTTGGCGGTGCGTGGCCGCGGCAACGAGGTGGTGTGGCGTTGGCATGAGCGCTTCGGCCATGTCAACATGGCGGCGCTGAGGAAGCTGGCGCAGGAGGAGCTGGTGTGCGGACTGAAGGAGATCGGGCAGGTCGACCAGCTATGCGAGGCGTGCCAGACCGGCAAGCAGAGGAGAACCTCGTTCTCGGCGCAGGCGGAGTACCGGGCGGAGCAGCGCCTAGAGCTGGTGCACGGTGATATGTGCGGACCGATCACGCCGGCGACGCCCAGAGGTAACAAGTACTTCCTGTTGTTGGTCGACGACCTCACCAGATACATGTGGGTAGCTGCGATCCCCTCCAAGGATCGTGTCACGGCTGCCATCAAGGACATCCAGATGCGGGCGGAGAGCGAGTCCGGCGTCAAGATGAAGGGGCTCCGGACTGACCGCGGTGGTGAGTTCACCGCGATCGAGTTCGCAAAGTACTGTGTGGCTGAGGGCGTGCATCGTCAGCACACTGCACCTTACAGCCCGCAGCAGAACGGCGTCGTCGAGCGCCGGAATGGCACAGTGGTGGCCACGGCGAGGAGCATGCTCAAGGCGAAGGGGCTCCCCGGCTGGTTTTGGGGTGAGGCGGTGGCGACCGCCGTGTACATCCTGAACCGGTGCCCGACAAAGAGCGTGGACGGCATGACGCTGTTCGAGGCGTGGCACAGGAAAAAGCCGGCGGTGCACCACCTGAAGACATTCGGCTGCATCTTCTACGTCCGGAACACGACGCCACATCTGAAGAAGCTTGACGACCGTGGCCGCAAGATGATCTTTGTCGGCTACGAGCGCGGCTCCAAGGCGTACCGCGCGTACGACCCGGTCACGAAGCGCATCCATGTGACGCGCGACGTGGTGTTCGACGAGCAAGCCCAGTGGGACTCGGGCACCGGCGGCGATGACAGCGAGCCGAGCGGTGGCAACGACGCGTTCACGGTGGAGTACACCACTGATGGACAGGCCGCGCCAGACGGCGATGACGCCGTCGAGGCGCCTGCAGGAGGAACGCCGGGAGAGCAGCCACCGCATCTTGGCATGGCTGGTGGCGAGGAGGAGCCCGATTCGCTAAGCAGCGTCGACGACGACAACCTCGATGCCGACCACGACGAAGATGCACCTCTCCGGTACCGCAGCATCAACGACATCGTCCGGCAGGCTGGCTTAGCACCACGCGCGCTCATTGCAGAGGAGCTGCACGCGGTGAGCGCTGATGAGCCTGCCTCCTTCGCTGAGGCGGAGCGGAGCCCTAGTTGGAGAAAGGCGATGGTGGAAGAGATGGAGTCCATCGAGGAGAATGGCACATGGTGCCTCGCTGACCTCCCACCCGGCCGCAAGTCAATCGGCGTGAAGTGGGTGTTCAAGGTGAAGAGGGACGAGCACGGGGTGGTGTCCAAGCACAAGGCATGCCTTGTGGTGAAGGGCTATGCACAGCAGCACGGCATCGACTACGACGAGGTGTTTGCGCCGGTGGCCAGGCTCGACTCGGTGCCCCAGCTCATCGCCCTCGCGGCGCACGAGGGGTGGGAGGTGCACCACATGGACGTAAAGTCGGCGTTCTTGAACGGCGACCTGCAGGAGGAGGTCTACGTCGAGCAGCCGACCGGCTTTGTCATTGCCGGGAAGGAGCACAAGGTGCTCAAGCTGAGAAAGGCACTGTACGGACTACATCAAGCGCCGCGCGCCTGGAATGCGAAGCTGCACGATACGCTGCTGTCGCTCGGCTTCGAGAGGTGCCCATCTGAGGCGGCAATCTACGTCAAACGAAGCGGCGATGCGCAGCTGGTGGTCGGTGTGTACGTCGACGACCTGGTGATCACCGGCGCCAGCTGCAGCGACATCAAGCTCTTCAAGAAGGAGATGAGCAGCGCGTTCAAGATGAGTGATCTCGGTCTGCTTCGCTACTACCTCGGCATTGAAGTGAAGCAGGGACCGAGTGGGATCTCACTCAGCCAAGGAGAATATGCCACCAAGATTCTGGAGAAGTGGGGCATGGCAGAGTGCAATCCCAGTCAAGTGCGAATGGAACCGCGGCTGAAGCTTAGCAAGCTGAGCACAGAGCCGGTGGACGCGACCGAGTACCGGAGTCTCGTCGGGAGCCTCAGGTACTTAGTGAACACTCGACCTGATCTTGCATTTGCTGTTGGGTATGTCAGTCGGTTTCTGGAGGAGCCACGCGAGGATCATCTTGCAGCTGTGAAGCATATCCTGCGTTATGTGGCGGGA
>BCLF01000085.1:0-35198 GCA_001602275.1 Zoysia japonica | reverse complement strand
GAAGCATATCCTGCGTTATGTGGCGGGAACCAAGGATTGGGGACTCTGGTTTGGCAGGAGGAAGGAGAAGCAGGCTCAGCTGATAGGGTTCAGCGATAGTGATTACGCAGGAGATGTCGATGCTAGGAAAAGCACGACAGGAGTGATCTTCTTCCTCACCGGCAGTCCAATTACCTGGCAATCCAAGAAGCAGAAGGTCATGGCGCAATCCAGCTGTGAAGCAGAGTATATTGCAGCTGCGAATGCGACATGTGAAGCATTGTGGCTCACTCGGGTGCTAGCAGAGGTGCAAGGGAAGAAGCCGAGTGTGCCAATGCTGTTGGTGGACAATAAGTCCGCCATTGCTTTGACAAAGAACCCAGTACTCCATGGACACAGCAAGCACATCCAGGTGAAGTATCACCTAGTCCGGGAGTCTGCAGAAGAGGGTCTGATCAACGTCGAGTTCATCAGGAGCGAAGAACAACTGGGCGACATTCTTACGAAGCCGCTTGGTAAGACCAAGTTCCATGAGCTGAGATCAAAGATCGGCCTGATCAATGTTGAGCACGGCAAGGCTTAGGAGGAGATTGTAGATAATAATCCTTGCCTGCCTAAAATTAGTGATTTACTTTCCTTAGTTTCACTAGCTATGTTTAGGCAATTAGCGATTGTGTGATCGGCTTGATTGGAAGGCCATTATTTCTTACCTTGTAATCTTCTATATAAGCAAAAGAATAGACACCGAAAACGTAGCCAATTCTGCAGCAACAAACAAGACCGTGTGCCTCTGTGTTCGCGTGAGTTTCATGTGTGTTTTGACCGTGATCTCGCCAGCAGCGTGGGAGTTGCTTCTCCGGCGAGGTTCTAACAACAAGGACCGGCGGTAGACCTCTGTCTTGTGCTCCGCGTGGCTCAAGGTGCGCACAAGCCATGACGATGGAAAAAGGTCTGCGGGCGTGAAGCCTCCTGCAATATGGACACCCTCATCCAAGTAGTGCAGCACGGTGTCCCTGTCCTTGATCCGGCTACCTAAGATGGCGTGCCTAGTTGAATCGGCAACATACATGGCGACAAGCCTGCTGAGGTTCACATGTGCAGTTCCAGCTGATAAGATTGCTTCGACGAGTTGGGTCACCTCCTCCTCACGGATCGATCTTAGAGACTGAACTCGCTTAGCGTTCAACAGCTCCATGATGCAGATCTTGCGAAGCTGCCGCCATTGTTCCCCATATGCAACCCACGCGATCCCTAGGCCATCCTGGATGATAACCTTTACTGTTAAGCTCAACGGCCTTGTCGAGAAGACAGCATCGTGAGTCTTCATGAGCTCCTTTGCAGCGTGTGGTGTCGATGCCACAACGACGGGGACCTCGCCCAACTTGAGGAACATGAGAGGGCCGTAGCGAAGAGATAAGTCACGTAAGGCACGGTGTGGGAGGGCACCATGGAGATGGTGAAGACTGCTGATGATAGGGAGCTGCCACGGGCCTGGAGGGAGCTGAAGGCCATGGCGATGGGTGCAGAAGGAAGCTTTGCACAATCTCAGGAAGTAGTAAAGAAGTGGAAGAATGGCCAGAAGGCAGCAGTGTACACCATACTCCATGATCGTAAAGATGACTTTGTGGTAAGTGCTTTTGGAGAATCTATAGGCACTCTTATTGCAGAAGCGGGGTCAATTGACCCAAATAATTAGTAATTAGAACCAATCCTTAATCTCTTCGTAGCTTCATATGCACCACTCTGTCCCTCCATAGCCGCCCCCACCCGCCTATACACACATACAAAATCACCCACCTACCAAACGGATGGATAACTAACGATAAGTTAACAATGTGTCTTTCGTTTGGTAATTAGTTCGGTGTCTGTGTATAACCTGTATTGATTATAGCTCGTTAATCTTTGACAGCAAATTTGCCACATTGCTAATTTGATACTTCTTGATATTCTCTTTAATGGAAAACCAAGTACACTTTTGCGTGATGTCCCAATGGTAGCAGGTGACCGTGGAGAAATGCTCTACTTACAAACAAATCTTACAAACTGTTTACAAACTATCACTATGAGCAGTGAACCTAACACATGCAATGCAGTTTCCTGTGTGAGTAGTGTAAATTGTTTGTAAGATTTTTTTTTATATAGATATAGCATTGCTCGTGACGGTGGAGCGATCCACTTATGGATGTCCATCAAACCATATTAACTACATGGGTATTAATTTTTTCAACTAATTAAGGAGATCTATAGGTTGGAAAAAAAGACAGAATTCTACGGCACACAAATTCCAGTTCATAGACTGTTTCTGTAGTCATGTTGTGAATGGTACCATTTAAATATCTGCTCTCAAAATAAATTATATCTGCTTCAGCACTACTTGATTTATTACTTGAGATTTGACACAAGGACCCTGCAATTAAACTTTAACGAGCTAGACAGTCAATTCGCTGAGCACTTTGTATTACCATGTTGATTATATCGCTCCATAAAGTTTGATTCCAATTTGGAACAGGCTGATCCGAGACATTTATTCTTATACTGCTTTTTTAATGAAAAATCAAGAAAAGTGCTGCGTGGTGACCAAATGGTATAGCTTTCTTAAACCTTACATTTTTCCAAGTTTATTAACCGGATATTAGTTCTTTTATGAACTAACGAGCTCTGATGGTAAAAAAAAGAAATACAGCTTTCAACAGCACCCAAAATCCAGTAGTTCATAGGTCACGGTCTGTGATTGGTAGACTATCTCTGTAATGGACTCCAACAGTCATGAACGACGGCATTTAAATTTCTGATGTTAAAAAAACTTGGTCGATTACGTGACCTTAAGACAAAATATGGAATCTCCCCTAGATCATTTTGAAACCAGAATATCTTCTTGTGGGGAATTTTCGGAGCGCAGAAGATGCCGCCTTGTTTGCTTGCTTCCTTGTGGTGGTTGTGGACTGGGAGAGGGTAGTAGGCAACACGGGAAACAAGCTAGCCTGGAGGGCGTTTGCAGCAGCCAATGCAAGTTTGTGCCAAAATGGTAATGGTAGATGTACTAAAAGAACATTGACAAACCATACCGAACCTGAGCTCGGTCGCTAAAATTGGTGTACGTGTTCATGCGGCCGTAAGTGAGATTCTGCGGGATTTCAGACATCCGCAATCTAGAAGCACGATCAAATTCTAAACTGAGCTACCAAATCCGGTTTTTAGATTAACATATGTGTCGACACCGAAATGGATTCCAGGCCAACGCACCACTCACACGTCCGAGTGCATGAATGCCGGCGCTTCTTCAACACCGGGCTTTGACAGCACCTAGACAACCCCGTCTCAGGAGGGACCCCGTCGTAGGAGAATCGTATTAGGGATGATCCAGGCTCGGTCAAGCTAGCCGGATCGTCTTCAAATGTCGCCGGGACGAAAGAAGAATAGCAAGGGAGTCGAGTGAGGAGATTAGGGTTTGGAGAGAACGAAAACATAAAGGCAAATAATAGGTTCGATTAAGATACCCTCAACTGACCATTGACCTTTATTTTATAGAGGTAGGATGGTCTTATCTCACAGGGCAAAGATCCCCAAAGTTACAAAACAAATTGGAATTGATCTGCTGAAAACTTTTCTAAACAACATCACCTGAGTGTCCGATAAAGTGCCGGATACTCTAGTGACCGGAGTCTTCGGTAAGTTGCTGGAGTGTCTGTCGTGTAAATCTGGCAACCCGAGAGGGCTTGCCAGACAATCCGGCGTAGTGCCGACACTACAGTGGGCTTTGTGCCTCAACTCGAGATGGCTTGCCGGACAGTTCGACATGGTGCCGGACAGTCTGGCACAGGGCTGGATACTCCGGTGGGCTAAGCGCCCAAACCTGAGATGGCTTGCCGGATGATCCGGTATTATGTCCGAAACTCCAGCGGGCCAAGTGCCCCGAACCTGAGACGGCTTGCCGGACTCTCAGGCAATATGCCGAACACTCCGATGACTCGATAATTTTTGGGTGTCAATATATGCCCCCTGTTTTTAGTGAAGTTTTTGCACTATAAAACATTTTAAACACCCAAAAATCTCTAAGGGCGATGGTCCTCCTGACTCATCAGCCATTGTATCATTCTTGGCAACGATATTCTTCATACCAGCCGTTGTTTTCTCTTATCCTTCTTGCAATACACTTGGTTGGTACTTTTCAAGATCGGTCGTTAAGGGCCCTAGGTAATGACTCTCCTCGGATATTTTTCAACATGTATGTATTTCCAGCAATGACTTTTACTACTCTATATGGCCCTTCTCAACTAGGAGACCATTTCTTGAATTTGTTGCTTCTTGAGCCCACGGGTAGAATAATTTTCACACTAATTCGCCCACCTAAAATGTTTTAATCTTTACCTCCTTGTTCTAAGCCTTAGCAATTCTCGTCTTATCTTTCTCAATTTTTCTCAAGGCATTCAAATGCTTATCGGCGACTTCATTAATATTGTCTAGTATTAAAGTGCTATACTCATCGGTGGATAAGTCATTTTGTTTAGCTAATCTTAGAGCTCCTAGATTTACCTCGACGGGTAAAATAATCTCTTGTCAATACACAAGTTCATAGGGTGTTAACTTAGTTGCTCCATGCCTAGATAGTCGATGAGCCTACAAAGCTTTCGATAAGACTTCATGCCACCTCTTGGGGTGGCCCTCTATCTTTTTTCTTAATGAGTTTGATCAACGTTTTATTACTAGACTCGACCTGACCATTGGCCCGAGCATAATACGGAGATGAATTGAGTATCTTAATCCCGTAGGATTCGCCAAACTCTTTAACATGATCGGACGTAAAAGAAGTACCTTGGTCGGTAGTCAAAGTTTGCGGTATGCTGAATCTATGAATAATATGCTCGGCAAGGAACTCAATTACCTCTTTGTGTGTCATGTTCTTGAGAGCCACTGCTTCGGTCCATTTGGTAAAGTAATCTGTCGCTACTAACACGAAGCGGCGTCTTTTCGAAGATGGAGTATGTATTTGCCCTATGAAGTCCAATCACATCCTCGAAATGGTCATAGTTTTATGATAGGGTTCATCGTGGCAGCGATGCCAACTAAATATTAACAAACCTTTGGCACTCTTCACATCCTTTGTAGTAACAATAACAATCGGCAATCATGGTTGACCAATAGAATCCAGTCTCCTTAACAACCATTTCATTTTTAGAGCCGATTGATGCATACCACAAATGCTCTCATGAACTTCCCCCGTAGCCACTTTGGCTTCTTCATTACCCAAACATTTCAAAAGCAAATCATCTTCCATTCGGCGGTATAAGTTACCATCAATGAAAGTATATTTGAAAGCTACATACCGAACCTTTCTATCCAAACTTTGGGTTGGACTGTGAATGTATGAAACTATTGGTGACCTCCAATCAAGCGACAGGGCACTATCACAGTTTGACGTGTTAGTATCCGAATGGTCAAGTTCTAGCACCTCAAACATCGATTTCTTAATGACTAAAAATTTAGCTTTACTAATATTGTAACCGATGCTTGTTGTGCCAACTCATTGGCTTTACTGTTTTTCAACCTAGGCACATGATGTATATTGAAATCATCCATCCCTTTAATGATGTCTAGGCATTTGTCTAAGATAGCATTCAACGATCCATCTAAGCATTGAAAATTTCCAGCAACTTGTTGCACTACTAATAACGAATCGCTGAAAGCCTCTATATGTTTAACCCCTATCGATTCTAACATCTCCAAGCCGAACAACAATGCTTCATATTCAACTTGGTTATTGGTGCAATCATACTCTAATCGGTTTGAGAATTCAAAGTGTGCATCATGAGAAGAAACCAATACTACACCAACATCTTGACCCTCTTTGCAAACTGATCCATCAAAATACAACTTCCAAAGGGTAAAAGTCACATAAACAACATATAAATCATGATCTAAATCAATCCGATGTTCAACAATAAAATTAGCAACAATTTGGCCCTTCATGGATTTCAATGATTCATAAGCTAAATCATACTCACTCAATGCATAAGCCCATTTACCAAGCCTACCACTAGAAATCGGCCTATGCAACATATGTTTAATAACATCGGTTTGGCAAGCAACCACATAAGTACTAGATAGCAAATAGTGTCTCAACTTGGTGCAAGCATGATATAAGAAAAAGCATAATTTCTCAATGAGAGTGTACCTTGTTTCCGCATCCACCAACCGTTGGCTCACATATGTGATAACATACCCCTTCACTTCGACTTTTTGTGTCAAAACAGCACCGGCCATATCATCTTCCGCCGCTATGTAAAGACGAAATGGGACTCCACCCTTGGGGGCCCTAAGAACTGACGGCAAAGACAAGTACTCTTTGATCTTCTCAAAAGCTTCTTGCTGTTTTGCCCCCCAAGTGAATTCGGTTTCATTCTTTAACCGAAGAATATGAGTAAATGGCCTTTTCATGGATTATAAAACCTAAAAACTTCCCGTCGATACACCAAAAGCACATCTGAGCGGGTTCATTTTCAAACTAAAACGACACATTCGGCCCAAAGCGAGTTGCCAATCGGCCAAGTGAGAATCTAAAGCAGCAGATTTGATCACCGCATTATCTATATAAACCTCCATGATGACACCAAGCAAATCATGAAAGATAAAGTTCATGGCTCTTTGATATGTGGTACCCGCATTTATTAACTGAAAAGTCATGACAACCCATTCAAACAATCCTACAAAACCAAGACATTTAAAAGCAGTTTTAGACATATCCTCTTCAGTCATGAAGATTTGGTTGTATCCCGCATTACTATCAAGAAAACTAATAACTCTATGGCCGAAGGCATCATTAATCAATATATTGGCTATGGGCATAGGATATTCATCTTCAGGAGTGGCTCTATTCTAATTTCTAAAATCAATACAAACTCTTATCTTACCGGTGTTCTTCTTCTCCATCAGCACAATGTTGGATATTCACTCCGCATACCTGCAAAGTCTTATAAATTTTGCATCAAGTAATCGGTTAATTTTCGCTTTAATCTGATCATGCATATTCAGATTAAATCTTCTCATCGGTTGCTTAAAGGATCTGAAATCAGGTTTTATTGGAAGCCGTGCTTAACTAGCTCGCGGCTCAACTCGAGCATTTCAATATAAGACCATGCAAAACAGTCCACATATTTTTTTAATAAACCGATTAACTTCATTTTATAATCGGCTTTCAGATTTTTGTTTATAAAAGTTGGCCTAGGATTATCATCGTTACTAAGATTCACCTCCTCAAAAGGATTGGCCGATGTAAATCTTTGTCCTAACTTATTCATGTCCTCTATTTCTTTTATAGCTTCGCACATATAGTTCTTGGTGGACCAATAGTGTTTCGCTCTCTTTTGCAACCAATCATGATTGGACTCCATTAAATCACATTATATGATTGAGCCAATTTTCCATCGACTTTACATTGACTGGTACAAAACCATCTCTATTTATACTAAGAAAATAGTAATCCGTCAAGTCTAAACCGGTCAAGCACTTGACAGTATCATGCGGCAAAGAAGATAATTCGACCATAGCAACACAAGCCGATGCATCTGCATGAACAACCTCTACATCATCACCAACCCATTGTATCAAGAATTGATGTAATGTAGAAGGAACATATCTATTGGCACGAATTCAATTATGCCCTAAGATCAAACTATAACTACTGCACACATTGGCAACAAAGCAATCGGTAGCCAAGGTCTTGCCCCCTCGGTGAGCTCCATAGAAGCGACCACTTTAGCCTCGATAGGGTCCTCCTCCTCCCACACCGTTTAAAGTCATGCTGGTCCGGATGAGCTCGTCATGGGCCTTACATAGCTTCTTAAACAAAGATTATGGCATTCTCCAGCGGAGTCGCCAAAAAGTGTGTCGACGTCGAAATGGATTCCATGCCAACATACCACTCGCACGTGTGCGAGAACGCCGACGCTTCTTCAACGCTGGGTTTGGACAGCACCTACACAACCCCGCCTCGAGAGGGACTTCATCGAAGGAAGGATCATCTTAGGGGTGATCCGTGCTCTGTCAAGCCAGTCGGATCGCCTTCAAATGTCGCCGGACGAAGGAAGAACAGCAAGGGAGTTGAGTGAGGGGATTAGGGTTTGGAGAGAATGAAAATGTAAAGGCAAATGATAGGTTCGATTGGGATAACCTCAACCGGCAATAGGCCTCTGTTTTATAGAGGTGGGAGGGTCTCATCCCGAAGGGCAATGGATCCTCCATGTTAGGAAACAACTTGGAATTGATCTGTTGAAAACTTTCCTAAACCGACATCACCAGAGTGTCTAGTCAAGTGCCGGATACTCCGGTGAATGGAGTCTCCGATAAGTTGCCAGAGTGTCCGTTGTGTAAATCTGGCAACCAGAGAGGGCTTGCCGGACAATCCGACGTAGTGCGGAACACTCCAGTGGGCTTTGTGCCTCAACCCGAGATGGCTTGCCGGACAGTTTGGCATGGTGCCGGATGCTCTGGTGGACTGAAAGTCCAGACCCGAGAGGGCCTGCCGAATAGTCCGACGTGATGCCGAATACTCCAGTGCCGGACAGCCCTGCATAGGGCCAGATACTCCGGTGGGCTAAGCGTCCAAACCTGAGAGGGCTTGCCGGATGATTCAGCACCATGCCGGACACTCCGGTGGGCCAAGTGCCCCGAACCTGAGACGACTTGCCGGACACTCCGGTGACTCGATAATTTTTTGGTGTCAACAATTTGGATCTGCTGAGATCCGTTCTTGTTCTATTTGCATGCAAGATATCATGGTACATCCCCCATGTGCCTCTGAATAATGTAATGTACAATCTTATTTAGTTTCCAAGACATCGAATTTTAGAAGACTATATTTGCCAAGATCATATCCCTCGAGTACTTATGGCCTAGGGTTACTCGACAGCCCAAGCTACAATCTATGGCCCATCAACGACGATCGGCCCACACTCTTCGTGGGTCCAGAGGAAGAGCTCCGCAAAATTTCACGAAGCCCAACCAAAGGGTCCAGCGCGTCCAGTCACGAGAGCCACCCCGACCCCCGTAGGGTCGGGGGCAGCGTAACGCCAAGGCTTGGCCGCCCGACGGCTAAGTAACCGACTTACTTCACGACCTCGAGGTCGGACGAACCCGTGACAAGGCCTCTGCCAACACAGAGATTCCCGGCGACTGTACAGAGGAGGCAGGAGGTAAAGCAAATGGTAAAGCAACTTTGTCCCCCTCGGCGCTGAACAGGGGACAGACGAAGGACGACAGCTGGCGCCAGAGGATCACATAGAGAGCATTCTCAAAGATGCCGTTGGCCCCACCCGTCAGAGGGGGCCTGATTTCGTGGAGGCCAAGTTTGGTGGCAACCCCGCTTGTCAGAGGAAGCTCCATCCTGCGAGGACCAAGTTTTGCAGCGCCCCACCTGTTAGAAGACATCCAGTTCCGTGAGCGTCAAGTTTAGTCGCGACCCCCACTCGTCAGGTAGACGCCCGTTTTACCCCGCTCTGTAACCCTGTCTAGCCTCTATATAAAGGCTCGTCGGGGACCCCCGTACAAAGAGAGGAATACTAGAGACATACACCCACAGAGGCGCTCTAGGGACTCTGCTCACGCAAGAGCCCTTCCGCCATTGTAATCTACTCGATCATACGTGAGTTCATCGATTTCAACCCTTGGACGTAGGGTATTACACCTCGTGGTGGCCCAAATCAAGTTACATTCTTGAGTCCATCAAGGATTAGGCCACATCGATTAGGAAGAAGTGGACCGTACCCTCTTCAATCGTATAAATTCGTACTGTGCTGGTGTACGAAACACTGACAGTTGGCGTGCCAGGTAGGGGTGCCCGTGGTGTGCCTCGCTTCGTCATCGATGGCTTCGATCTTCCCTCTCGTGCGAGAGGCTTCGATCTCCCGCTTGCGCTTCAGGAGTTTCACGATCGCCTTCACTCCAGATGGCCCATCGTGGCGCGTCCCCATCTTTGCCACCGGCCAGGCCTTCCGCTACAGAAGCCTGGACTTCATAGCCAACACCAACGGCGAGTTTCGTCTCCGAATGCCGCATGCCAAGCGCCAGGCCCGACATCGTCGGACTCGCACCGTGTTGGGTCATGACCCTTCGCGTGAGTGTTTCATGCTCCAAGGCACGAGTGCTGGGGGCACTCTCGTCGGCGCTACGCCTGCTGGCGACATTTCGCCGGAGCATCGAGCGACAAGCATCGTGGAGGAGGCCCTACATCTCAGATCTTCTGCCCAGAAGGCCCACTCCGCTCAACAGGGTGGATCGCCACCTCTGTGACCTCGGTGAATCCTATGGTCCTCGAAACCCATTGTCATATCCGCGCCTTCCTCGACGCTACACTCAAGCAGCAAGGCACCGGGGTGCCACCACCCCCGCCGCTGTCTGAGATTCGTAGCAGCCAACGACCGGATGGCAGGGCGGACCGATCCTCCGCCCACCACCATCCGACGACGTCTCGGCCTCGACCGTGACGCTCGTCACACCATCGACACCTGGTGACAAGCCAGAGCCGATCTCCACGCTGAGTCACGTTGGGAACGAACTCCCAAGTACTCAGAATGCCATCGTCAGGATCGAACCCCCGACTACCATGTCTGTCGGCGCGCCCACAGCAACTCACAGAGCCTCAGCCCCGATAGGGTTGGGCCTCGCGCCTTCGGACACACCATCCGACACACGTAGTTTCTAGATTGATTCGGCACGCCCTCCAACATCATCAAGTAGATTGGTGAGACCAACCCTGCCCGTTGGCTCGAAGATTATCGTCTCGCCTGCAGAGCCGGAGGCGCGCATGACCTGTTCGCTATCCAGTACATGCCACTCTTCCTGTTCGATTCGGCCAGAGGTGGCTCGAGCACCTTCTCGAGGGCAGCATTCGGGACTGGGCCGACCTTCGCCGAGTCTTTATCGGCAACTTTCAGGGAACCTACACGCATCCGGAGAACTCCTGGGATCTGAAAAACTACAAGCAATAACCCGGCGAATCGCTCCGCGACTACATCCAGCATTTTTCGCGCAAACAGAACGAGCTGCCCGACGTGAGCAACATTGATGTCATCAACACCTTCACTTGAGGCATAACTTCCAAGGCCCTTGTTCACAAGTTAGGGCATATAAAACCTCGGATGGCCCACGTGCTACTCTACATCGCCACCACTTTCGTCACCGGGGAGGAGGCTGCCAAGCCAACTTCAACCGAGGCCGAGACAAGGACAAAGAGAAGTCCAAGTTTGACCGCAAGTCTGACCAGCGCTCCAACCGATGTTCTGATTGACGTGACGACCGGGCCAGCGGCGACTCCAGCAGCTAGAAACACAAGAAGGGTCGGCAACACAACGACGAATTTGTGGCTGTCGCCGCACGTCGGCCCCGACCCCAAGCCAAGGCTCCACCTGAGCACGATAACTACTTCGAGAAGCTTCTAGAGAAGCCCTGTCTGAACCACTCCGCTCCGGTCCAGCATCTCTACAAGGATTGCTGCCTGATGCAGTACTTCATGAAGGGCCATCTCCGTGTCTAGCTGCGTCCGCCTCAATGCCCCGACCCTCCAGAGAAGGGTGCGGAAGAGTAGGCCGACTCCACATTTCCCGAACCTGAAGGCTGCCTCACGATTTTTGGCGGTCCGTGGGCTTACGAGCCTCGGCGCCGCCAGAAGCTGCTGTGACGAGAAGTTAACTTCGCCGACCTTGCCATACCAACGTACCTTAAGTGCTCGGACGCGCCTATCACCTTCGACAAATCCGACCACCCGACCGAGTGCCTCAACCAGGACACCTTCCCCTGGTGCTCTACCCTGTCGTCAGCAACACGGGCCTCACCAATGTCTTCATAGACGGTGGAGCGCCCTCAACATCCTCTACATCGACACCTTCAACGCTATGAAGCTCTCACGATCAGATCTCCGGCCGAGCTATGCTCCGTTCCACGGGGTGATCTCGGGGGACCGCGCCGTCCCCATGGGGCAAATCGACCTCCCGGTCACTTTCGGTGACCGCAACAACTTCAGAACCGAGACCTTCACCTTCAAGGAGGTCAACTTCGCTGAAACCTACCACGCCATCCTTGGTCGACCTGCCTACGCCAAGTTCATGGCTGTCCCTAGCTTCGTCTACCTCAAATTGTAGATGCCGGGTCCCAAAGGCGTCATCACCGTGGCTTCACACATCAAGCAGGCCCTCGCTTGTGAACAAGAAAGCTTCGAACTAGCCATCACCCTCATGGGGTCGGTCGAGCTAGAAGAGATCCGCACGTCTCAAGGGTTGGCCCCGACCCCGACCCTCAACTCCAAGCCGTCAACCTCTACGTCTTTCGAAACAGATAGTGATTCCAAGGAGATCATCCTCGACCTATCTGACTGTGCCAAGAAGGCTAGGGACGGGACAGTGCTCTTCAACAAATAGGAAAGCGCGCTCATTGACTTCCTCATCCGGAATCAGGACGTCTCCACCTGAGCACCCTCTAACATGCCGGGCATCCTGATGGAAGTCGCTGAGCACTCTCTTAACATCAGGCCTGGATCCCGAGCCGTACAACCACGACTCTGACGCTTCGACGATGAGAAGAAGAAGGCCATAGGGGAAGAAATTACCAAGCAGGTCGATGTTAAGTTCATTCATGAGGTCTACCACCCCGAGTGGCTAGCCAACCCTGTAATGGTCAAGAAAAAGAATGGTAAATGGAGGATATGTGTTGACTATATGAGTCTCAACAAGGCATGCCCAAAGGATCTGTTTTCTTTGCCGCACATAGATCAGATGGTCGATTCCACCGCTGGCTGCGAGACCCTTAGTTTTCTCGATGCGTACTCTGAGTACCATCACATTTCTATGCGAGGTTCCGACCAGCCCGCCACGTCCTTCATCACTCCGTTCGGTTCCTTCTGCTACGTCACAATGCCTTTCGGGCTTAAGAACGTCGGTGCAACCTATCAGCGCTGCTTGCAAAAGTGTTTCCACAACGAACTGGGTCAGAACCTTAAGTCTACGTCGAGGACATCGTTATCAAGACCTACAAGGCCGACGGTCTCATCGCCGACCTGAAAGAAACCTTCGCTAACCTCCGACGGTACCGCGTCATGCTCAACCCCCAGAAATGCGTCTTCGGCGTTACCTAATGCAAGTTGCTTGGGTTCGTCATCTTCGAGCGTGGCATCGAAGCCAACCCCGAAAAGTTTGCTGCGATACTGAATCTCGGCCCAGTCAAGAATGTCAAAGGTGCCAGAGGCTCACTGGATGCCTCACGGCCCTTAGCCGCTTCATCTCCTGACTCGACAAGAAGGCAATGCCTTTTTACTGACTGCTACGCAAATTCGACCATTTCACCTTGACCACCGAGGCTCAGAAAGCATTCGAGCAACTGAAGGCCCTGCTGTCCTCACCGCCGGTCCTCGCTTCGCCGACCCTCAGAGAAGTCCTACTCCTGTACATCTCCGCCACCTCCAAGGTGGTCAGTACCGCCCTCATCGTCGAGCGCTCGAAGGAGGGTCGGGCTTTGAAAGTCCAGCGGCCCATCTACTTCATTAGTGAAGTGCTCGCCGATGCCAAAACCCGCTACACGCAAGTGGAGAAGTTAATCTACGCCGTTCTCATCACCAAGCGCAAGCTGCGCCACTACTTTCACAGCCATTCCGTCCAAGTGGTAACAAGCTTCTCACTCGTCGAGGTCATCACCAACAAGGATGCGGTCGGACAGATCGCCAGATGGGCGATGGAGCTCATGGGCCACGACATCTCTTATATGCCACGACAAGCCATCAAGTCCCAAGTTCTCACCGACTTCATCGCAGAGTGGACCGAAGCTCAGGAGCAGTCGACCCCTGTCGACCTCGAGCACTGGATCATGTTCTTCGACGCTCATGTATGCTCTGAGGCACAGGGGCTGGCATCCTCCTCATTTCTCCAAAAGGCGACAAGTTTCGCTACATGCTCTAGATCCACTTCCGCCCCTCAAACAACGTCGCCGAATACGATGCTCTCCTTCACGGTCTGCGAATGGCAATCACTCTCGGCGTCTAACGCCTCTATGTCAAGGGCGACTCCGAGCTCGTTGTAAACCAAGTCATGAAAGCCTCAAGCTGCCATGATCCAAAGATGAAAGCTTATTGCCAAGAAGTTCGCAAGCTTGAGGACAAGTTTGACGGGCTCGAGCTCCACCATGTTCTATGCTGGGACAACGAAGCGGCCGACTACTTGCCAAAATGGCCTCGGGGAGAGACCTTGTACCCGACGACGTCTTCCTCGAAGTCCTCACCAGGCCAACCATCAAGATTAAAGAAGAGACTGACCCTTCATCCGACGCCCTGGTCAGCCAGCCAACCCCTATAGTCTCGACCCTAGGGTCGGAAGTGATGGCCATCGTTCTCGACTGGTCCCAAAAAATCTTTGCCTTCTTCCAGGATGGCACACTTTCGACCGATACAAATGAAGCCCGACAGATCTCTCGTTGAGAAAAATCCTACACCATCATCAATGATGGGCTATACAAGCGAAGCACTAGTGGCATTCTTCAACGCTGTATTCCCCGAGAGGAGGGTTGGCATATCCTCGACGACATTCACTCAAAAATTTGTGAGCATCATGCCGCCCCGAGGACCTTAGTGGGAAAAGCCTTCCACAAAGGATTTTACTGGCCTACAGTAATCGTCGATGCTGAGCAGTTGGTCCGCATCTGCTGAGGGTCCTAATACTACGCCTGGTAGACCCATCTGCCGGCTCAAGATCTCCAGACGAGCCCGATCACATGGCCCGCGATTTGGGGCCTCGATATCCTCAGGCCTTTCCGAAAAGTGCCCGGGGGCTTCACCCACCTCTTCGTCGCCGTCGACAAGTTCACCAAATGGATTGAAGCCAAGCTGGTGCCCTCTATCAGCGCCGGTCGGGCGGTTGAATTCTTTTACAACATCATTTGCCGCTTTGGGGTTCCGAACTCCATTATCACTGATAATGGTGCACAATCCACCGGTCGGCAGTTCCACGAATTCTGTGAGGAGTATCATATTCGACTCGACTTCGCATCCGTGGCCCATCCTAGGACCAACGGGCAGGTCGAACGCGCCAACGGCATGGTGCTCCACGGGATTAAGTCCCAAATCTACGACTACATTAAGAATGCGGCCGGACGATGGGCCCAGGAGCTCCCCTTCGTGCTCTGGGGTTTGCGGACGACCCCCAACCGGATGACGGGCTTCACTCCCTTCTTCATGGCATTCGGCGTCGAAGCCGTCTTGTCGACTGACACTGACTACGATTCCCCGCGAGTCCGAGCCTACAACGAAGAAGCAACGGAAGCTGCATGACAAGACGCTCTGGATCAACTCGATGAAGCACGCGACATCACCATGCTGCGGTCGGCCAAGTACCACCAGAAGCTCCGTCGGCCACACGGTCGGCGGATCAAGGGTCGGGCGTTCAACGTCGGTGACCTAGTCCCAAAGAGAGCCCAAACCAAGGCCGGGAAGCACAAGTTGTCACCCCCTCTGGCAAGGGCCCTTTGTAATCAAGCGTGTTCTAAGGCCCGGCGCTTATAAGTTGGTGACCGAGAGTGGTGAAGAGGTAGAGAACGCCAGGAATATTGAAAATTTGCGTCGTTTTTACCCATAATAAAAATAGATAAGTTTCTTGAGCAGTCTTGTTTCCTTTTTGTATTTTGGTCAGTAGCGCGCAGCCGAAAGGCCAACCCCCCGCCGCCTGGGGCTATCTGAGTGTCCCCTGCGACATGTTCGCTGACCCTAGTAATGTGTTTGTTGGGCCCTAAGGCCTCCCACCCAGCGGTCAGTCCGTACAAGCCTCGAAGTTAAATCCCAATCCGCGCTGGCGTGAACTCCAAAAGTTCCCACAGGCCGGCGAGATTTAACTAAAGAGCTACGTTGCGGACCGACCATGTTGTTTTTCGCAGGCTCCAAGCCTTTCATTTTCGTTCATTGGCCCCGTGCTTCGTTCTCGTTCTAAGGCTCTGGCCTGGTCCACGCAAGTTTCGAAGTTAAATCCTAATCCGTCCTGGCGTGAACTCCGAAAGCTCCCTCGGGTTCGGCGTGATTTAACTAAGAACAGCGTTGTGACCCGACCTCGTCGCTCTCAGGCTCCGTGCCTCTCGCTTTCGTTCTTAAGTCTCGTTTCTTGCCGATCTTCGGACGTGTAAAGATATTCTAAGTGCTAGCGTTTGAGTTTTCCTCGCGGCTAACGATAAACGACGCGGGTTGGTGACGCCCTACGGCTGCATTGAGTCTGATACTCAACCCTACGGGACATACCCGACTCGGTCGCTCTGTCAAACACCCAAAGGATGACAAAAAATGCAAAGTCACTAAGAATACTTGGCACGGGCAATAGTCAGAACGCACTACTACTGTTAACATATCTTACAAGTGATGCCCAAAGTACATCACCAAAAGTCATTATAGGAAAAAAAGAGAGAAGACCTAAGCCTACGGATTTTGGGATGCTGGCGGTCGTGTCGGCATCGAGCCGCACCTCTCTCTCACAAACTCCTTTGTCTAGAAGTCAGAGCAGAGTTTTGCCGCCCGGTGCCGCACCACGTCCGACAGCTCCAGGATCTCCGCCTCCGGCATCTTGACAGGTAAGCCTTCTGAGACCCGCACGAGATCGACATCCGGGTAATGCACCTTCACTTACGACAGCTCACGTGTCGCCGAATCTTCGAGGGCGCCGGTCAACGCGGCGGTGACCAGCTCGAGGAGGCATCCCATCATGAACCGGGTGTAGTCCGCCAAGATGTTGGAGCCTTGCACCCCAACGAAGAGGTTCCGAAACAAGCGGCGCACATCCGCCATCACGTCCCGGAGGGCACCCGTCGCGGCTGCAAGGCAAAATGAAGATAAACGATCGACCCTGCGGATCGTCTGGGGGTTGAGGGGCTACGGACCCTAAACAACCCTTCAAACACAATTGGCTAGAATACGTACTGTCGTTCTCCTCGATGGCAACGCGGGTGGCGTCCTGTGCATCCTCCACCTCCTCCTGCGCACGGGCCACGGCTTCGTCGGAGGACAGATGCAGGGCGTCAAGCTCCGCGGTGAGCCTCTTGACCTCGTTGTCCGATACGACGAGCCTCGCCTCAACGCCAGCACATCGCCCCGCTGTCTCCTTCGCCTTCACCTCCACCTGCTCGGCCCGCTGGTTGAGCTTTGAACAAGACGATCGGCTTGAACATTCCTATTCCTAAAAGAAGAGTAAGGTCGGGAGCAGGGGCGGGAGCGTGACACTTACGGACAGTGTCGAACCGCAGCTGCGCGAGCTTGGCACCATACTTCTTCTTCTCCTCCCAATCCCCTAAAGCCTCCGCTCGAGCAGCCCGGGAGTCTTGCCGCGCTGTCGCAGCCTCCTCCTGCGCGGCCTTAAGCTCGCGGCGGAGCCAGTGAGCTTCCTCCGTCGACACCTCTCGGCCGGCCCGAGCCTGGTCCAACGCCTCATGGAGGGTCTCCACCTCGGCCCGCAGAGCTGGGTGAGACAGAGCTTGACCCACCGTCTGGAGCATAACCCGCTGCAAAAACACATCTTAGCACCACAATAAGAGGTCAGCTATCATGAAATTTTTAGTTATCACTAACTTACCCGTGATTCTCGCACGGCCGGGTCGCGGAAGATGTTGCGACCCGCAGGCAGTCAGTCGAGGAGCCCCTTCTTGCCCTCACTGACCTCAAGGATGATGTTGAAGACGTCCCCCATCGAGCTGTCATAATGACGCGTGGCTTGTACCGACGCCTCACCCGACAAGGGGTCCAACACCACCCGTTGCACCAAGACCGAAGCCCCGGAACCGCCAACTCTGGCCACCATGACAGTTGTAGTCACAGTGGCCGTCTCCACCGCTTCCTCGCTGACCGTCGTCGTCGGCCCAGTGAATGTGGCGGCCGTGGAGGACACTTGTTCGCCTCCACCTACAGCTGTGACAGCCTCCACGGCCACCATCTCGACGTCCTCCTCGGCCCCTGCACCCAAGGAGGACGGAATCGCCGCCCCCTTCGTAGCCACTTCCCGGCCCTCGGCATCTGCACCCAAGGGGGGAGGCTGCGGGCCTTCCGCAACTATTGCTGCCCCTTGACCCTCGATATGGGCCAAAGGGGGTTGTGCTTTGTCACCCACCGGCACACCGGCCGATGGGTCTTCCCGCTGGGGACTTGGACGTGGCGGGGCCATTGGAACATCCGCCGCCACTGCCGTCGCCGCGGAGGTCGGCCCCTCTTCGTCGGCTCGCGGCGCGAGGAACGCCGTGGCCAGAGAAGCAGCAGTTGTCCTACAAAAAACAAAGTAAGTCCACAGAACAACTAAATATGAGCAACGATAAAAGAATGTGAATACAAGGACTTATGCCTTCAGCCGGTGGATCAGGATGGCCATGGGTCGTATTCGGTGGTGATTGCACGAGCTTTGGGCCCTAAGTCATTGCCGCCGTCGCCACCCTCTCGGACGAAAGCATCGGATGGATGACCGACAGGGGGACGGGGATGGCGTTCTGCCCGCCAAGCCTGATCTTCTTCAGAGGGACCGAGGCACCGGGTTGGACTCGGTATCCGACCCCACACCCTCTAGGAAGTCGTCCAAATCCTCAGACGACGACAAGATTGTCTCCCGCCACTTGCGCGGCCAAGGTGGCCACCTCCTCTCGCGACGGCTGGGGGGCCAGGACAAGAGCCTGCGAAATGACCCCTCTCGGCTTTGGTTGACTGGAGGACCGCCCGCGTGATCGCTTCCTGAAGGTGCCGGCGCCGGTGCACCCAGACGGCTTCGAAGCCGCAGCTGTCGCCGATGATCTCATCCCTTGGGTCGGACCTGGCGCTAGGCGGACTGCCGCCGGAGGCCGACCCGTCACCTGAGACGTCGACGCCAAAGGAACCGTCGCCTGAACACGCGAAGAGGACCCGTCCGCCTAAATCGACACAGGTAAAAGGGTTGATCGACGAATACAATCATCACGAATTAACAAACACTGCAGGAAAGAACTAACTTACCGGACGCGCAAATAGAGGCTCCGACCCTCCCGTGAGGGCCGCCTCCTTGTACCCTTCGAACATGCGGGCGACGTGGCCCGCAATGTCCTCGTCCGACAGCTGCTCCCCAATCACCAGGCACGTTGTGTCTTGGGCGCAGGTGTACGCGTGCATCTCATGCCGGCGCTTTTGGAGTGGGAGCACTCGACGACCGATGAAGACAGCGTCCACTTTGACGGTCGACAGCCCAACCTCCCAAAGCTCCTGGATTTGCGTGAGGAGCGGGCCCAGCTCCTCCACGTCCTCGTCCGACAGCGAGGAAGTCCACGAGTCGATGGTCGCGGCGCTCCCGTCGGAGTATTACGACATGCGAGGGGTGGGGTTGGTGGCGTAGAACCACTCGTCATCCCAGCCCTTCAGCGATTTTTTCAGGGGGACCTCGAGGTACTCCCCCGCGCGCATGTTTTGGAGGCAGATGCTGGCGCATTCATTGCGATGGATGTTGCGCGCATCGCCCAGCCGTGAGACATTGAAGAAGTACGTCCATAGCACGGCGTGCAGTGGGATCCCGAGGATGGCCTCGCAGAGGGTGATGAAGAGCGCGATTTGAAGAACCCCGTTCGGGGTGAGATGGTGGAGGCGAATCTGGTAGTAGGCAAGGAGCTAGCGGACGAACTGGATGGTCGGAAGCCCGAGCCTGGTCATGGAAGGAGACGATCTCCCCCCTCCGCGGGGGCCAGAACTTCTTGCTGCGCCGCCGCCCTCCAGTTGATAGCGTCCTGCCGCTGGAGGAATCCCTTCCTCGCGCGGTCGCCGAGAATGCTGCCGAAGACGGTGGATGCCTTCCACTCGAGGCCATCGCAATGATGACAAGGATGACGAGGACGACAAACGGAGAAACGAACGAAAGCAGCGAAGGATAAGAAATCGGGAGAGAGCAGGAGCACGAAGAAGACGAAGGAAAAATGGCAAAGGTGGGTTTCGAAACCCACCCGACCGCCTTTTATATCTGAGGGAGGCGGACGGTTCCACCCCCTCGATTCTCGAGACATGATCCCACAAAGAGACGGGGATTAACTCCTGCATCATGATGGGTACCTGAACCGTCGGGCACCTGTAACTTTCGTGCCCCACCCACTAACGGGTGGGCACAACGTAAAACTCTCGCTACGTCCATCGGTCAAAGTGACGTCAACATGCCCATGCACAATTGCTCGGCACAGTGACCATCAGGCCTACGTCAGACGGACGCGACACGCGCATACGGAGTGCGGCGGTTCAACTTTCGAGAGCCACTCGCCTCGCTACACGGGGCCCCCTATCGGGACACCCGACAGATCGATCAATGGGCCGCGCACCAACGATTTTCATTAGCCACCCGCCGACGGGTGGGCTAGGGGCAAACACTCATTGCCTCCGCCAGTCGAAATGATGATAGGCTAACTGCGCACGCCTGCTAGGCGCGGTAATTGCCTGGCTGGCGCCAGCAGGACAAGATGCGCACGCGCGAATTACTGCGTTTGATGGCGATTTGAATTTCAAAATCCATTAGCTGTCCTCCACGCGGACACAATGGGACCGAACCCGTATTTTTGGGCAGTCGTGGGTCGGCTACCGAACCGTTCGATCCAACCCTTGCCCTCAAGCGCTGATCATGCAATACAGTCAATCCGCTTAGCCCATCCTAGGCGCAAGTGCTCATCATGAATATATGACTGGTCCGACCGGTCCGTTCTAGGCACTTAACACAAATTCGGAAACGAGCGCAGCCAGTCCTGACTCTTAACGCGAAGCTTGACCGCCTGACGGCCAAGTAACCGACTTACTTCCCAACCTCAGGTTTGGGCGACCAACCTGCGACAAGGCCCCTACCAACACAGAGATTCCTGGCCACTGTACAGATGAGGCAGGGAGGTAAAGCAAACGGTAAAGCAACTTTGTCCCCCCGGCATTGAGCAGGGGACAGACGAAGGACGACAGCTGGCGCTAGAGGACCATCCATCGCCAGAGGATCACCTGGAGAACATTCTCAAGAATGCCATTGGCCCCACCAGTCAAAGAGAGCCTGATTTTGTGAAGGCCAAGTTTGTTGGCGACCTCACTTGTCAGAGGAAGCTCCATCCTGCGGAGACCAAGTCTGGCTGCGCCCCACCTATCAGAAGACATCCAGTTCTGTAAGCATCAAGTTTAGTTGCGGCCGCCACTCGTCCGGAAGCCAGCCGTTTTGCCACGCTCTGTAACCCTGTCCAGCCTCTATATAAAGGCTCGTCGGAGACCCTCGTACAAAGAGAGGAATACTAGAGACATACACCCACAGAGGTGCGCTAGGAACTTTGCCCGCGTAAGAGCCCTTTCACCATTGTAATCCACTCGATCATACAGGAGTTCATCGATTCCGACCCTGGACGTAGGATATTACACCTCGCAGTGGCTCGAAACAGGTTACATTCTTGGGTACATCGCGGATTAGGCCACATCGATTAGAAAGAAGCGCACCGTATCCCCTCCAATCATATAAATTCGTAATGTGCCGGTGTATGGAACACAAACAGTATTCTCCTTGAGACCAGAGAATTAATACGTTTTCCAGCAAAGACGCACCCAGCATCAAGATATTTACAGTCCATAGAGAATGCAATGTGGAGCTCGTAGAGAAATCGAAACTCACTGTACGAGAACTGTGAGATGCCTCTTGCTTCAAGATGAGAACGATACAATCACATTCACATGGCACTGTGGGCCAAAGAATTTTAAGAAGCATGTAATCCACAGATTGCTCCATCCTCCCACCTGTATTGCCTGCAGCTACAGAGCTCGTGCAATCAAACGGCATCAGTCCTGATTCGTCATCCAAACTTATATTTTTATTTACTCTTATCAAAAAAAAAATTCCATTGGTTTAAATTTTCCATCCCTTGTCATGTTTCTTTACAGCATTACTGTATGATAATTATTAGAGGCTTCAGTTTTGATGATTTTTTTTATAATAATGACTAATTTACCTTCCTGTCAAGTAATAATATTGTCATAGTGAATTGTTCAGGAGTAAAATGGACTTTTTCCTATCCAAATATAATCTCAACCCCTCAAATTAAATCAAGATAATACAATTAGAAATGTTCAATAAGATCAAAAATGTTATGTCGTAACAATCAAATTAGGTGCCCAAATCTATATAGTTAGTCAACAAGGAGTATAACATGGAAATTAATATAAAAAAATAGGAGAACTAAAAGATATGGTCCTAATATTTTCTCATATATATCATAAATATGGAATGGAAGGGATGACAATTTAAACTGATTGTGAATAAGGGAAATGAAAATTTTGGATGGAAAATAAGAAAAAAAAAGTATAAGTTAGATGGCAAATAAAGAATTAGCTCTTTTATATATTATAATGTGTTTCCTGGTCAATAAGGCTGTTGAAAATCAATGGTTTCCATCGGGTCGTCACTACGGCGCCATTGCGTTCATGTATGACATGTTATGGGCTGTGCTGCCATATGTGTTCCATTATTTCGATCTTCAAGATAGGGACCGCTATAATTGCTTGATTTTGTCGGCAATGCAATTGAAAAAAGAGCATGTGCTAGACCATGCTGCTATAGGTCACCCCATTATACTCCGTGCCACAACTACGGATGACTCAACTACTACATATTACAATAGAATGGCAAGGTATCAAATTTCTTTATCGTACTGAAAATATAAATCAATAAACATTCATCGAACCCATCAACGAGCAACAACGCTTGATCACCATAAATACCAGCGCTATATATACACCGAGGCATGCACTACGGTCTCTTAGACCAAGCCGATCATGGACAGCATGTCCCTCAACTACTGCATCCTCGTAGCTACTGTTCTCTTCGCTCTCCTATACGCACTAAAATGTTACATAGCATCACAACGATCCAGCCGTCGCAACAACCTAAGACTCCCACCAGGGCCATGGCAGCTCCCCATCATCGGCAGCCTCCACCACCTTCTCGGCACACTCCCGCACCACACCTTACACCACCTTTCAATCCGCTACGGTCCTCTCATGTTCCTCAAGTTGGGGGAAGTTCCGGCCATGGTCGTTTCCTCTCGTGAGGCAGCTAAAGAGGTCATGAAGACGCATGACTTAGTATTTGCCACAAGGCCCCAGACCGAGACTCTGAAAATCCTCCTAAAGCAAGGCCAAGCCATAGCCCTCGCTCCTTACGGAGACCATTGGCGTCAGCTCCGCAAAATCTGCGTCATGGAGCTTCTGAGCTCCCGCCGTGTCCAGTCGTTCCGTCCTGTTCGTGAGGAGTCGGTGGCGCGGCTCGTTGAAACCATTGCATCAACGACTTCAGCCCTGCTTAATCTCAGCGAGCTGATTACTGACTATACGGCAGAGAGTACCGTGCATGCGATCATGGGGAGCCGCCTCCAGAACCGTGATGCCTTCATCCACTACATCGATGAAGCCATTGGACTAACCAGTGGCTTCAGCCTGGCAGACTTGTTCCCGTCATCACGGCTTGCTCGTGCTCTATGCCGGAAACGGCATAAGGCAGAAGCGTATCGAGACGATCTGTTTAAATTCTTGGACGTTATAGTATGTCAGCACATAGAAAGGCAGTCACGTGAGGAAGAAACATTTGAGCAGGATCTAATAGACGTCCTACTAAGGATCCAAAGGCAAGGCTCCACATCACACCCCCTCACCATGGGCACAATAAAAGCTGTAATCTTTGTAAGTTCTTTCAGCTACAAACCATGCATTCTTGAACCATATATGTATATGTGTTCAGGAATCTGATGCCTTAACTGCTAAACATATGTAGGATCTTCTCGTGGCAGGAACTGAAAGTGCTGCAACAACACTTCAATGGGCCATGGCAGAGTTAATGAAAAATCCAGGTATCATGTCCAGAGCACAAGCTGAGATGAGGGGAGCATTCAGAGGCCACGCTAAGGTACCAGACGAGCGAGTGGGCGAATTGGACTACCTGAACTTGATCATTAAGGAGACCTTACGGCTGCACACTCCTACTCCCCTCCTGATCCCAAGGCAGTGTCAGGAAACATGCAATGTCCTAGGCTACGACGTGCCTAAGGGCTCGATGGTTCTCGTCAACGCATGGGCAATATCGAGGGACCCAAGATATTGGGACGAACCAGAAGAATTTAAGCCTGAAAGGTTTGAGAATGACACAAGAGATTTCAAAGGGAACGATTTTGACTTCATACCGTTCGGAGCTGGACGTCGTATTTGCCCCGGTATGGCATTTGGGATCGCTCAGATCAAGCTTGCTCTTGCAAATATTTTGTTCTACTTTGATTGGAGCCTCCCGGACGGTGTTCGCCCATGTGAAGTGGACATGACGGAAACAATGAGAATCGCATCGAGGAAGAAAAGGGATCTGTGGTTGAAAGCTACACTACACTTCAAACTGCAACGTTAAATTTCTATTTCCATCATTGTTCAGTTCCATTTGCAAAATAAGTTTTGTGAAGTTACTTTGGCTTGAAAATTAAGTGCATGGCCTTTGTTCTAGTTCCAGTAGTCTATTAGCTTCCCCCACAAAGTTAGTTTATTAGCTGCGTTAAATAAACACTGTACATGTTTTTGTGAACCCTCCCAAAGTTCAAGAATGGGAGCAAGAAATAAAACAAGAGGGACATCTGTGTTTGTACCCTTTAAATTCTTAGAGCGGTAACTGTCATTTTGCTTTTAGATTTGTGATTTTGTTACTCCCTCTGTTCACTTTTAATTATCATTCTTTTTTTCCTCAAACAGCGTATGAGAACTGCACGTCATTTCATAGATAGGAGGAATAAGAGGCATTACAATGACTATGAGGGGTAAGAATTCCCCTCACCAAAAAAATAAAGAAAAGATTACATGATTGTATTATCCTAGCAAAACGACCTAATAGCAGAACTTGAAAAAGGTGTGCTGCACAGGAAACAAGAAGAAGAAAAATAGAGATATCTGCCTTAGTGTGCATGAAAATTTGTTGACCTGATGTCTGATGAACATCGGCAAGGGATTGGAAGGCTAATCTGCTTGATTAATTGGATGTACATGGGCTGGGCAGATTAGTTGCTAATTGCTACACAGGCCATTTCACTACAAGAAAATGAATCTTTAGTCATCAAGTTTTAGTGATCAAGTAATTTGGTTACCAAAAATCGACAAATAGTGACCAAAATTTAGTTTTTATTGTAGCTATATATTTTTAGTGACCAAGGTATATGCACATTGATTGATAAATTTATTTAATTACCAAGAGTTCCCTAGTTGCTATTTAGTTTTAGTGACCAACATGTCCAATTGTTGGTTACTATATATACAGTGACAAGGTTTTAGTGACAAAATAGGTAGGACCAAATACCTTGGTGACTAAAAAGTATTTTTCTTGTAGTTCTTTGACCCACCTTATATAGGTGGGTTTGGCTGCTGCAATGAAATTGAATATTTCCAGTTGAGAAGCCGCATGAAATTCAAATAAGACGCTGTCCTCATACCACTAGCTTGACATGAGGGTATGTCATATGCAAACATGTGATTTTTATGTACTCCATACGTTCCAAAATTGTTGTCACGGGTTAGTTTGAATTTGAACTGATCAGTAATAAAAATTTTGAAACGGAAGGAATATAATAGTAGACAGTTTGCCATCACTTACCTTGCCCTGGACAAAACAAAACACCAAAGGTGCAAAAAATTTGTTCTAGTAAACAATAGAATTGAACGGACGTGCTCAAAGTTCTTTCATGAGAGATTGTGGATAGTCACTGATCGATTGTTTTTTCCATCATTTGAAGTGTCTATCTCAGTACAGTACCTATCTTGCATAGGTCAGCATTTTGTTCTCTGTGCAGTCCCTATCTTGCATAGGTCAGCATTGTGTTCTCTGTGCAGTCCATCTTTGTTTCCTTAAACACCTTCAAGCCATAAAAAATAAATAGAAGAAAAAATATTAGTTTCCTCATAGCTTTATTTCAACTCCTGTTATCTCTTCTTGCAAACTCAATAAAAATGACGGATTTTGCTGGGTGCTTTCTCTCATTTTATTTATTTTTCAGAAGTATAAATATCATTTAAATCTTCAGTCCCCCCGTTTTAATTTCCATCTCCAAGATAGAGGCCACTATAATTGATGGACTGTCGGCAATCAATTGGAAAAAAAAAAAGCATGCGCTGGACCATGCTGCCAGGCCACCCCATGATCCCCCATGCAGTGGCGAAACTTTGGCTTTGGCACGCCTAGGGCCACTAATTATCGCTTAATATAATACTACGATCATCTAATATATATAAAAAAATAAAATGGAAATCAACAAATAGAGTTGATTTGATATTATTCACACTTTTAACAGATTAGCACAATGCAAAATCCTAAAAAAATAAGCATTTCTAGGTTTGGTTAAAGTCAAATATTTCTAACTTTGACCATTAATAATGGAGAATAAACAAAATTTTATCACATATAAATTATATTAGTCGATTTATCATAAAACAAACTTTCATAAAATGTTACTCTTTATATTAAAAATTATTTAATTTTCTAGATATTATCAGTCAAAATTTAAAAGTTTAACTCTGACTAAATCTAAAAATGCTTACATTTTGGAACTAAGGTAGTACCTAATTAGGAGCAAGTTGATCGCATTGTATTACCAAGGTGGATGGAAAGAGGAAAGTATGCTGTTAATGTCCTAATAATACAACAGATGACAAATAAATGTAAACTTAAAATGTGCCAATTTTATATACTCCTTTCATTTTTAAATTGTTGTTGCCATTGACTTCTAACATCAGACTATTCAATTTGTTCAAATAATTAATTCGAATGTGAAAAACTATAAGTTGTTATTCAAATAATTTTAATAATAAAATAGATTATAATAAAATATATAATATTCATCAAGCTTTTTTTTTAATAAAATGAACAATCAAAGTTGATATTAGGAACAGGGGTGTGTACGCTGGAAAAAGAAAATGACGCATAAGAGGCAATGGATGGGGGAAAGAAAGTTCTGCGCTGTGAGCCCTTATTCCTTGTTTGTTTAACATGACACCGTAGAAAATTAAGCAATCAAAGTAAAGTACAGCACTCGTCTTGCATATCGAATGCCTGAAGAATTGCAAAGATCTCGATCCGTCACCCCGTCACGCACAACAGCACATGCGGAAGCAGTTAGCGGACAGTCAGTGCCGGCCGGCCGTAGAGGACCTGTTACCCACAGTCATTGCCGGCCGGGTGCCGGCAAGCGGCACAACTGGGCTACTAGATCTGTGCAGCGTTGGAATCTGGACTTCATCAGAGCCGGACTGACAGTGCAATGTGGACTTTGGACTTCTTCGCATGCAGAAGACCAGGATTGACCAGTAAACCCAGTAATCAAGGACTAAATTAACGACTTAATTGTGTGCTTGTCAATATTGACTGGCTGCAAAGTACTACTTCAATTGAATTAACTATAATTATAGACACAAATGGTGGTAAACTATACCTACCGGCTAGCTCTATATAAAGAAGAACCCCCCAGCATTAGCTTGTCGCCAACCAGTGCTCCATGCAAATTAAGCTACCTGTGTTCTGTTATAACACAGCCCGTAGTAATTGAGCTTCTTGTTTCGGCTACAGCAAGTGCGTTCTGGCAACCACGTGCTGAGGAGATGGAGCTCCTCTCGGATGAAATGCTGGCCATCTTCGTGCCAATCCTCGTGTACTGGGTTTACTCGGCCATGTACATGGCGCTTGACCGGCCCATGGCCAAGTACCGGCTTCATTCTAGGGTCGACGAGGACCGAAAGAACCTGGTGTCCAAACGCGACGTCATCAAGGGCGTCCTCCTGCAGCAGCTGGTGCAGGCCGCCGTCGCCGCCGTCGTCTTCACGGTTAGACGCCTCGATCTTCATGCGTCCATACGATAACGCCGCTAACTTGCTTTAGTATATAGCTTGGACTCGATCTGACGGTTTGTGTGGACCATGACCTACCTGTACAGATCACCGGCGGAGAGAGCAGCTCCCCGACGGCGGTATCTGCCATTGCCATTGCCGAGGAGCAATCAGCCTCGCCTTACTGGTACCTGACGTTGGCTTGGCAGTTCGCGGTGGGCATGGTGGTGCTGGACGGGTGGCAGTACGCGTGGCACCGGTACATGCACCTGAACCGCTTCCTGTACCGGCACATCCACTCGTGGCACCACCGGCTGGTGGTGCCCTACGCGTTCGGCTCGCAGTACAACCACCCCGTCGAGGGCCTCCTCCTCGACACGCTCGGCGGTGCGCTCGCCTTCGTCGTCTCCGGCATGTCGCCGCGGGCGTCCGTGGTCTTCTTCTCGCTCTGCACGGCGAAGGGCGTGGACGACCACTGCGGCATGTGGATGCCGTGGAGCGTGTTCCGGCTCTGCTTCTGGAACAACACGGCGTACCACGACGTGCACCACCAGCTCCGCGGCAACAGGTTCAACTTCTCCCAGCCGTTCTTTGTCACCTGGGACAAGGTGTTCGGGACGCACATGCCGTATGTGGTCGAGGACAGGCCCGGCGGAGGGCTCCAAGCGCGTCCCCTGCTGCTGGCTTGCAAAGAGTGATGCATCGTGAACGTACTGGATGCTAGTAGTGCAATCTCAGTATCTAAACTTAAAAAACTATAAATAAACTTGGCTGAGTTATTTCTAAGTGTAAAAGGAGCTACTAAGAAGTATTCTAATGGATAACACAGAGGTATCGATACAAAAGTTTCTTCAAAAAAAAAAAATCGATACAAATGCTCTACGGTGCAAAAATATGACGTTCTGATCACTTGTCAATTGGTTTCGTTGTGATCCATTTGCTAGGCGTTCAGTTTCCTAAGATGAAAATTCCCTTCCATTTTTCCTTCTTCATTTCTTTTGGAAAGTTGTGCTGTAATGTTGAGCATGGCGAAGCTCAAATTGAAATCCCCTTCTTGGCGTGTACTGAGGAAAGGGGTCAACGGTATCGCTGAGCCGTTTTCCCAAGACCTGTACAAGGGGCGACAATAAGGTTTTTAGGCCCCGCAACTGTGTGGCAGCTTCGTTTACAATTTGCACTAACTTAAGCCCAGACAAACCCAATATATTATGGGCAAAAGTCTCCTATGATTATTGTCTAGGGATTGCTCTACCTGCTGAACGTCTATGAATTTGCCTCAAATTAAATTTTGGGTTTAGAATAATTCGTATTATTCCAACATGTTACTAAACCTTTAAGGTGCATCTGCCTGGATTATTCTTGCTGCTAATTAAGGTACTGCCGGGAGGAATGCCGAATCCTTGGATATGATCTGCCCTAGGGTGCAATTGTGTTAGGTAAATATCTGGGCCGCTTCAAAGGACGCATAGTACTGGGATGAGCCTCAAATATCCTGACCAGAAGATTTGAAGGAGGGAAGATAGATCAGTTGAAATGACTTTGAGTCACAACGTTTGGAGCCTGAAGACAGTTTTTCCCAGGAATATCAAATGTGCTTGCGAATATGGAGTTAACTTCCTATTTTAACACCTTTTATGTGTTTGACCACTTGAATCTGTCGCGTAAACAGCCAATACCCCACCCAATGGCGTGGATGATGAATAAGAATATTCAGCTGTAAGCAAGATATGTTGTTGAATCTTTATTTTATTTGGGCCACCAGTTGGGAAGACCCAAAATAAGGTTCCTCAATTATCTAGTAAAACAAGAAAAATCATGCTTTACAGACTTCTGGAAAAAAGAAAAAGGGATGCTGCCACAAGTAGGCCTTTGATATCTACGAACATATGTAATCAGTTTAGAGGCTGTTTGGATCCCTTCATTTTAAAAGAGTTGAAAGCTACATAATAAATTAGGCTATTTGGCTTGGAATTTGACATTCCACAATTTTTCCATGCTAACAAATAAGCCTATCTCAAATTCATAGGGTGAGAGATGAAAAAGGATTCTATAGATCATTATGTTATAATTCTATTCTCTAACTTATAACACACTCTTCAACTCACTCCTCTACAATAAAAATGCAACATATAAGTATGTCTCATGTATGCCTAATAATATATATACAAATATATTCTATATACAACTATATTAGCTTAATTAATCTATGCATAAATTGTAATTATTAGAATGAATTCAATTTCAAGGATCCAAACGGGCTCATATCTAATTTCTAACGAAAGCTTGGTTTTGGGGTTTTGGACTTCAACTAAAGATATAAATGTGTTGCAACATGTTTACAAGCAACATGGTAAAATAGTAAGAAACCTACTTTAACCCCTCCCCCGAAAACCAAAACCTTGGCACTTATATCCTGTCACACCTCATTTCTGAGATGCACTGTACAATACGTATCAGTCTTTAGATCAGTAGCTGATACGCATATACACAACAGAATGTATATCAAAAGCATATTCCAAAAAGAAAATAGATACCTGAGACAGAACTTTTAGCGACACGCGGTGAGGATCTCTATAATTCAACATCGGTTGACTAGCCAAAAGCGAAGCAAGCAGCGGAACACTAAGGCCCAAATCCACAAGCAGGCTTAGAAACAGAACGAAAACCTAGCACGTCGTCACCTACGCTGTCCTTTCTGTCTTAAACCACAAATGCAAACGGGTGAGTACATAAGGTACTCAGCAAGCTCTAACACTAAGCATATATATATATATAATAGGGTTACTTTGCAAAAATCCAGTTTTATCAGGGTTCACTACAGAAGGTTTAAACCAAAGATAAAATATTTTCTTATCATATTTTAGTGGGTGGACCTGCGGGAGAGAAAAAACAATTCTCGTCAGTTCTCAAATTTTAACTGGAAGGTCTCCAATACCTGATCTAGACACTTTTCCAAATCACGGGCATCTACACCCACACAAAAACAAGGATATTATAGAAGACTAATCGTAGGGTGGTCAAACATAGTGTGTCAATACCGTGACAACGGCCATTCCAGAAGGATTTTACTCTGCAGAGGTTGTACACTCCCACAGGCTACGCTCTCTTTGTAAGAGAGAAACATAACGCTAGTCCCACCTTATCCGAGTATCCTCATATGTGCACCTCGAGAAGCAACCCAAAGGTTAAAACTCAAGTACTCACTTTTCTTGAGTTCTCCGGTACTTCATTTTTCTCCTAAGCTCAGATACGCTGAGCCCGTGTACTTTTTTTCCTCGGAGTCGAATCGCTCGGGTACATACATCTCCGAGTGTGCACCCTTGATCCCCCGTGCTCTACTGGCCGCCAAGTGGAGCATACAGTAGATGCCAATAAGTTAGGGTAAGTCCTGCCTAATATATACAAGTTCTGTGGTTGCACGTAATCACTAAGCTGAGCGCTAACGTACCGGTCCTTATATGGTAGGGCGAGCGCTATCCACGAGAGGTGGATCCGATTACTCACATTACTATACACTGAAACACACAATTATTCTCCAATCACCAATGCACAAAACACAAGCCTCGCCCACGACCAAAAATACCCCTTCTTCACCTAGCACCAATTGTTCTATTACCCATCCCAGTTTAGTTTACACACATCACCAAACTCATTTTAACGCATTTTGTAAATAAGTGGTGTATGGTGTGGCAATGCTCCACATCGCAAGAGGGTTGCTAAGCATTCTAATATCAAGGCAACTTTCCATTCGTTAAAAGTATTTAACAATGCAAATCCTATGGTTAACAGGGGCGTCGACAATGGGTAATCAAGGTAATTAATATTAATGTTTAGTAGCCTACATTAATATCAATATATCAATCAACCAATTAGGATTTTAACTAGCACAATGTTTTAAATCAAAATATCTTGCACGACAGTATAATAGGCACTACGGGAGCATTCGCAAAACATAGGTTAAATATGGTTAAGAGGGGGGGGGGGTTAGAACTTGCCTGCAAACACCTAATCTTCAGAGCTTGAGGTCAGAGGCTCTTCTTCAAGATCCTAGCCTTCAATCTCTAGCTTCGCGTCCAATCTTCGTGCTTCTATTCACACGAGGTCCTTCTGCTCCTCCTGAAGCTTGACTCTTCTTTACACTCAGCGTTATCTACGCGATAAAATACACCTAATAAAACTACCGCAAAAATAAACAAAGCTCGAGAAGAATCGATAAGAACCGATGAAGTCCGAATAAGAACCAATTAAACGCCACGAGGGAAAACCTAGTGCAAGGCATGCGTGATGCATTGGCTATTGACTTAGGGTGAGGTTCGGTGACAGAATTTTTTTCTAGGTTTAATGCAAGGGCGCCACAAATGGGTGTACGCTATTGGTAATGTACATGCAGGTGCTGTAGTATAATCAGTGTGAATGCCTCTATGGTGGATATCCATGAAGTGCATGTACTGATTGTGTACTTGGTGCAAAGTGCATCATCGCATGTATAATCCTATCTTAATGTTATTTACTATGAGTTAGTGTTTGACTACTAGGTTTGTATTAAGATGCATTTGTTTAGCATTGAAGGATTACGTAGGTAAACTATGCAGGTGTGAACTCATTCATAATGATATACTGCAAGTCAAGCCAAGCTAAGCGTGTGCCATTTTATGCGTACCCTTAATTTAGGACTATTCATTATTAGCCAGTAATTTAGACTCATTATATTTAGTGGTTAAGTTATATCGTGAGTGCATTGTGGGTGTTTCTGTGATATGGACTCGTGTATGAATCCGGTGTGTGCCATGCAGTTACACTTTCTTAACGACTACATATATACATGGAGCCATTGTTATAGTCGTCGTTAGGTTTCCTGATGATGAGTGCGTGCACGGGTGCAAGTGCACAAACTGCGTGCGCGATGTTGCACGACAGAGTGGCATGCGCATGGCCTTGCGTAAACAAGACGAATGCCATTATGAGAGAACTCATATAAGGCATGCGCTGATAGCGTGCTTGGTGCAAGGCTCATTATTTTATGTGCATCTTAGTGTTATTTGGTACCAGCTAGCAATTATAATCTAAATTCATGCGTACACATTTTAGTGCTGGTGCAGACATATAGCTAGCTAAGCGTGTACATGCACTATTTAGTATACTTGCGGCACTAAGGCTTTCACGCTAGGATGAACCTATATTAGGGTGTGCCACGTGTGTGCTATGGTCTGGTGTGGCAATCCATGCATGCATTAGTTTTAACAGTATTTACTAAAAGATGAACGTTCAACTATTAAGTTCATTCTAAGTCATATCTACTTGATGCATAATTAAATAGAATGTTAAGCTATGTGCGTGACAAGCATCTACAGTACTTACATCTTTAACTTTCAGGAGAAAGCAAAAATACCAATAATGATATTCCTGCAAGCAATGCTAGAATTGGGCACACATGGATAATAATTTCTCCGTACTACACTTATTCTAAGATATAAATATATGGATGTCCACTAATCCTGCATCTAACGAGGATACATGATATCATAATCATAAAAAGTCGAGATGGTAATTTATGAACAGAAGTCTACAGATGAGTCACATAATATTATTATCCACTTTGTTGAATGTAAAATTCAGATTGTAAACTGAAGTCTGAAGAGAACTCTGACATACAGCTATGATACAGGTTTCATTAAATGATAAGTAGCAGTACTTCCTTCGTTCTAAAATATAAGCATTTGAAGATTCAAACACCAAATTAGCTTAAAGAGAAAATGACCATGCTACCGCTTCATCATGCTACCAAATGTATGAATTTAATGGGGAAAAAAACAAGGCGCAAACATATTGTCTCCTGGAAACATGCCACCACGCGCGGAGGATGTGTGGCAATCTCACGGGTGAACTAAATGGCTGTGGGGCTCATGAAGCTTAAAATGCTTATATTTTGGAACTTCTTTGAATCCTTCAAATGCTTATATTTTGGAACCGAGGAAGTACATTTTATTCTATTAAACAGTTAAACTCACTCTGTCTTGCATATGATAGACGTTGTGTGGACACCAAAAAGATTCGGATCAATACATGGAGAGCACTAGGTCGTGTGGGTCGCAACGGACCAGATCGGCAAGATCGCCTCCGATCGGTTCGGAGAGAGGTAGGTATCACGATTTCGCTATGAATGACGGCTAGGTTTACGAAAAAACCTGCAAAGTGGTAGACAACGCATTTTCGTGATGAAAAATGGCTACTTTACGAGCAAACTAGCAAAGACCACCGAATCTCCCACCAGAGAGAGACCCCGTTTGGACGTGAGCATCGCCGGACATGCCCTAGATCGGCCGGCAGGCACTAAGATGTCATCTATGGCCGTGAAGACTGGTGGATGAACAGCATAGGGGTTGTAAGCGGATTAGAGTTTGGAGACGTAAAAAGTAAGGTACGATTTGTAGAGACGATTGGGTTGCCCCTCAATCGGCCCGAGGCCTCTAGAGGTGGGTGGTCTTATCCCGAAAGGTTTCGTATCTTAAATAACAACCGAAACCGACATCACCGGACAGTCCGGCACATTGCCGGATACTCCGTTCACCGAACACTCGGTACAGTGTCGGACAATCCGTCGTGTAAAATCCGAAACCCGAGAGGCCTTGTTGGACAGTCCGGTAACCTGTCAGACACTCCCATGGGCAACTAGCTCTAACCCGAAAAGGCTTGCCGGACCATCTGGCAAGCTGCCGGACACTCCGGTGGGCAACTAGTTCTAACCCGAGAAAGCTTGCCGGACAATCCGACATTGTACCGGACAGTCTGTTGAGCGAAACTCCCCAATCCGAAATGGCTCACCGGAGATTCTGGTACCATGCCGGATACTCCAGCGGCCCCAATTTTTTGGTGTCAACACCTTGTCTGTGGTGTACATCCTTCTCAAAGGACATTGGCAAGAAGCAGAAAATGTGATCAACTCTTCCTAGAAAGAGACATGGCAAGGACAGCATTTGGCTTCTTGGCATGTTGGTAATGTAAATTGGCAACACTAATGTGATGCTCCATAGTCCTGACAAAGTCATCTAAAATTGCTTCAGATGATCCAAACTGATTGCTGATTATTGGTTCGTAGATAACCCTTAACGCATTTGCAATTATCTTTGGGTTGATCAGGGCTTTGTTCATACCACTCATACTGTCTTGCACTTGAACTTTAGAAATGGAAAATGCGCCCTGCTCCTCTATTATCTCGGTTACCTCTTTCTCATATGGTGCATATAGAGGAACATAGAAAGTATTCAGTTTTTCCTTGTCAACTACACCCTGCAGCAAACTCGACAAAAAAAAAAATTAGTATTAAACGGCAGCTTTCAACGAGAAGCCACCAAATTTGCAACAACTAGCTTAAGATGTA
>BCLF01000084.1:1232001-1296852 GCA_001602275.1 Zoysia japonica | reverse complement strand
TCTAATTCAGAGTCCAAAAACAAAAGTTATGACTATTAATGATAAACCTCCGTATTAGATATCAGGTAAAGGCTGAAAACAGATTCAGATTGAAAATTAAGTGCGAATTTTATAGATGATTTTGTGGCGCAAGCTTATGGATGGGTAATTTCGACCCAAGAGATATTTCAGTGGTTGAAACAATTGATGGATGGATGAGAAAAAAATTATGCAATATAACAAATATGACAGGATAACTGATGGGAACACGAAAACAGATCTGAACACGATAACAGATGAAAGGTTAAAGAAAACACCTAAATGCAAAAAGATTTTAAAATTCAGTAACTAAAATACAAACTAAAGACACAAACTCAACACTAGCTTGGATTGTGGAACACCTAACGATCTACTATTTTTTTGTGTTGCAGCTTTTTTTGTGGACGATAAGATGAATGCAAAATCAATAAAGATAGATTTGAATCTGACGTTATATCTAAAGCTCTGATTATCACTTGATGTGTACGTGGTTCTCGATCTTCCGTCAAGTCATGGTAACTCTCGATTTGGTAGAGATGCAATACACAATCGATCCAACCTCAAATCAACACGATTCGAACCCCGCAATCGCAGTGCCACTTCTCCTTTGGTTATCAACCATGCACACATGATTGACCTCGCGAAGAAGGCAAATTCTAGTCTACGAATCGAAAAACACAAGCAAGAACATGGAAAAACGCAACTCAACTGCGGAATCTGAATGAATCTCACAAAGTTGGAATCCAAGAAACTGTCAAACGGCAAAACTATTTATAACAGATAAAAACTAATCAAAATCTATCCCTAATGATGCATCTACTGTTTGTATAGAGATTAGGACATTCTTAGGGGCAAACCTTTGTACTAATGGGCTTAGAAAAGATACACGGCCTAAGAACCAAAAGTTGATGTCACAGAACCCTAATAGATTTTGGACGTCATATTGTTTCGGCGACTTCTAGAGATCTAAGAATTATTTCACATGGGATTAGATCCGTTGACTTAGCTTTCCATCCATATCTAGAACGTCTAAAACGGAGCTCGTATGCGACCGACGCATCCGTTTTAGTGCAAACTGCTCTTGGAGTTCGACCAAGACTCGAACCTGAGTTGGATTAGATCATCTTCGGAGTTGAACGTGCGCTGATCTTGAGCATCTCTATGTCCTTTTTTATGCTTCCTTTGACCATCCCCAATGTTCCTAATCTTGATACAGTCGTTAGGCAGCAATCTATTCTCAAAGAAAGTAACACATGTGTTTAGAAACGAGCTCACCTCTAATCTCAACTGTCGTGCATGAGTTGCATCAATTCTAATTTGAAGAGTCTTGTGTGTATCTAAAAGAGTGATGTTCTCTTCATTTTTCTTCATCGTTCATCTGTTACCGTGTCACATCTATTATTTGGTCTTTTTGCATCAAAATTTTATCCCACCCACCCACCCTATATTTTGACTACAAACAGATCCACACTTCATAGATCCTCCTCTAAATAATCATTCACTGCTCAATTATCTATAAAATCGTCACCCGATTGCATTCCGATTGCGTTTCATACCCACAAAAACGTATCTCGAGCACCCTTCAGTAAAATGGGCATAACTTTTGCATACGAATTTCAAATCGAACACATTTTTGTTTCAAATTCTCAGAACAAAAAGACGCATCTGGCTCTCCCCGACTTTTCCGGGTTCAAAAAATTTTCAAGGCCAAATTCCCCAGAAGTTGACCTTTGTGAATTTACAAGTTTTGCGTGCAATTTTAGACATCTTTGTGATTTTCCACAAAACACATCCTTTATTGGATCCGTCTCAAACTTCTTGGTGTTCCTGTTTTTTGCCTCTGGAAAAGAGAAAAATAGTGAAAATTCAAAAGAAAAAAGTGACATCATCGAAGTGATATAACTTTCTTGTGCTATACCGTGCTGATGGCTGATCTTTGGAGCCCTATCTATTTGTAGGGCTGAAAACAGTCGGAAACGGTCGGGAAACTACCTCAACCGTTTTTGTTTTCATATTTTTATATCCGACGGAGACGGAAATGGAAAAGTCAGAAGCGAAAATGAATGGGACAAATACGGATATTCGAAAATGAACCAATTCGGAGGGAATATACCGAAATCGATCGGTAACCAAAATTAAGTCGGAACATCAACATAATAAACCAACAATAATAACTTGTATATATATGAACAAAGTTAGTTAAAATAGTTCATTTGTTTTATTTGTAGTACTAGACTCTTGACTATATTGAGTTTTTTTCATATAAAAGCACGGTTAAACTTTTATAGCCAACAAAAAAAAAAATACTAAAGTCCAACCCATTATGTGAGCAGGTGGCACACGTCGGTCAGTGGCCAGTGCATGGCCACTTCGTCCTTATCCTCTTGCTCGTCTGAGTCGTCTCCAACCTCCAGTGTCGTGCTCCTCTCCTGCAAGCTCTTCCTCTGATCTCCTCCCACCACTCCAGCTAAGCAAATCAACAGCGCCTGCAGTAAAATAGCCACTACTCTCCTCCAATCGGCTTCCCCGCATACACGAAGTTCACATGCTTTTTCGTCCCTGCCACTGTGGCCGCCGGGGAGGCTCGCACCAGGCTTCGTGGACCCTCCTCCGTGCCATGGTCCCAGCTGATATCCGACTGCAACAGGAAGTTGAAAACCTCCCCTCCACAGCCATCCCCGAGATCTCCAGTACCGATCCCGTCGGCTCCCTCTGCATCGTCTAGATTCGGCCCCGTCTGTACATGTGTACAGTATAAATTTATATGATCAGAAGGGGCATGATGCGCTTTTTTTTTTATCAATATAGCCTAATTTACGATGGACTTAAAAATATAATAGTTCGGACCACCGTGAGATGTAATACCTTACGTCCAAAGGTCAGAAATAGAGAACTCACGTATGATCAAGTGGATTATAATAGCGAAAGGGCTCTTACACGGGCAGAGTCTCTAGCGCGTCTGTGTGGTTGTGTATCCAACTAATTTCTAAGTCTTGCTATGTCTCTCATTGATCGCAACTAAACTTGGTTTTCACGGAACTGGACGTCCTCTGACGAGTGAGGTTGCAGCCAAACTTGGTCCCCATGTGATGGGCTTTCTCTGACAAGCGAGGCCGTCAGCAAACTTGGCTCCCACAGAAACAGGCCTCCTCTGACGTGGGGCCGACGGCATCTTTGAGAATGATCTTTTGGTGATTCCTGCACCAACTGTCGTCCTTTCCCTGTCACCTGCTCAGCACTGCAGAGACAAAGTTGCTTTACCATTTGCTTTACCTCTCTGCCTCCTCTGTACAGTTGTCAGAAATCTCTGTACCGACAGGGGCCTTGTCGCGGGTTGGTCACCTGACCTTGAGCTTGAAAAGTAAGTCGGTTACTTGGCCATCGGGCGGCCAGGCCTTGTCATTGCACGGCCCCCGACCACAGGGGTTGGGGTAGCTTTTGTCCTTGGATGCGCCTGACCCTCTAGTTGGGCTTCACGAAATCTTGCGAGAATTTTGCTCCGGGCCCATGAAGAGTGTGGACGGTAGTCGTTGAGAGGCCGTAGACTATAGCTTGGGCCGTCGAGTAACCCGGGTCGTAAGTACCCGAGGGATATGACCCCCAACAACCCCCTCCCATCTGAGCTCTCCGTGCTCAATCTCCTCTCTGGTTACCTCCTTGATCCCAAATAGATGGAAAACGGGACAAAAATAGGATGATCTCGGTTAAAAACGTGATACCGTAAAAAGGGACGAAAAATTGTCAAACCGTTTCCAATCCCGTTTTCATTTTTCTTCATCCTGTTTTTGCCTGTTCCTGTTTCTATCTCGCTCTGATTCCGATCGAACTGTAAACACAGAAATGGAAAGCAGACGGGATGGGATTTTTTTGGTCCCATTTTCAGCCCTATCTCTCTGCAAGCTACTGATCTTTGTGTCTTATAATTGTTCACATCTGGATTTTTCTTAAGATTCGACCAGCTAGAATTACATACTTAGAACACTTATTCAGCATTAATATCTATTATAGAATTGTGTTCCACTAATCACTATTTGAGCCCTTCAAGTTCCACATATCCACCTCGGATCAGTACTGTATTTGACCCTGCAATTGTGAAATTATGAGTCTCTGGTTTCTCCTGCCACCGGTTGTACCATCCTTTGCCTTGCATTGATAAGAACCGTGTAAAAACTTAGTAAGTTGTTTCCTTTTGTAGATCTGCAACCATAGATCTCACACCACCATAGTGTAGGGATAATATCCTGCTTTGCTTCTTTGTTGTTTTTTAACTATGACTGAAAAGGGTAAGTCTATAAGTGATAAAGCTAAAACTTTTGAAGCTGCCAACTCTCCGAACAACTTCGATGAATGTGTCAGTTAAAATCAACTTGCTGACACTCTTGCTAAGTTCGATCAAAGGAAAACTGAGCAATTCAATGCAATGGAGATGCTCTTCCGAACAACGAACCAAGAATTCCAACGTCTCTCAACTTGTATGACAACCCTTGAGAGACGTCGACCACAACAAAGAGAAGAAGAGGAAGTTAATGACGAGAACTACTCTGAGGATGACGTTGACAATGATAGAGAACAACAAAACAATTTCGCGATCATCAACGTCGTAACCGCCAAGGTAGGGGAGGTATTGCAAATCGTGCTCCTTACGGACTTTTCGGTAAGATTAAGTTTACCATCTCACCCTTCTCTGGTAATTATGATGCTAAAGCATATCTTGATTGGGAGATGATTGTAGAGCAAAAATTTACCTCTCACTTAGTCCCTGAAAACCATAAAGTTAGACAAGCTACTAGTGAGTTTCGAGATTTTGCTTTACTCTGGTGGACTGATCTTTGTAAAGCGCATTTGCAACCCGATAATAGGGATAGATTGAAAGATGCTATGCGTAACCGTTTTGTTCATCCTTCCATCAATGAGATTTGCGTAAAAAATTGCATTGCTTAGAACAACATGATAAATCTGTTCAAGATTATTTTGCTGAGTTGCAAAAGAGTAATATGTGTTGTGGGATAGAAGGACATTGAGGATACTATCTGTCGTTTTTACAGTGGGTTGCGTAGTGAAATTTAGAACATAATTAATTATAAAGATTATGATACTGTCGAGCAGTTTTTTCACCTTGCTATGCTAGCAGAAAAAGATTTGTAGGGATGCAACTCTTGAACAGCAGCCGTACATACACTCCACGATCGACGTTTTCTTCTTCTTCGACCACACATACGCCACTACGGTCGAGCAGGAGGCCTTCCACCACCTCTTTGGCGCAATCTTCGGATTCGAGTAAGCCTTTTTTATAAGTACCCAACGAGAGTATATCCTCCAACATCAAGTGCCATAGATGCCATGGCATGGGTCATATGCAGCGAGATTGCCTAAGTCAGCGGGCATACGTTGCTACTGAAGATGGAGGCTACATAAGCACTTCGGATGAAGAATCCGATGATAAGATTCCTAACAATGATGATGGCCAAGTATTTGGTAGCGATGATACTTCGGCCTACATGACCATCATTGTCCAACGAGCGCTCTCCGCCGAGGTACACTTTGATAAGATTCGATGCAATAATCTGTTTCAGATTTACTTTGTGATCAAGAACCGACGTGCACGTGTGATCATTGATGGCGAGAGCTACGACAACTTAATGGGTACTGATTTGATTACTAAGCTTGACTTGCCCACACGGTCACATCCACATCCATACTATATCCAGTGGTTAAACAACTCCGGTAAGGCAAAGGTAACAAAAATTTGTCGAGTCCCTTTCTCTATTGGCACCTATGTTGATTCTATGGATTGTGATGTTGTATCTGTGCAAGATTGTTCATTACTATTGAGTCGTCCATGGGAACATGATAATGATGCTATCTACTGTGGTAAATGTAATAAATATACCTTTGTGCATAAAAGAAAGAAAATTACTTAACTACCTTTGACTCCTGTTGAAATTGTACAAGCTGCTACGGATAGAATTGCTAATAAAAAGAAAGAACATCCTCCTACATCTGAAAATCAGCAAGCAATAAAATTGAAAAGTACTGTAATGCTTGCAACAAAACCTGACCTTGCTGAGAATGCTTCATGTTATGCTTTGGTATGCAAGGATGCGCTGTTTTCACTTGAGGATCTTGCTTCTTCTTTGCCTGCTCCTGTTGCTAACCTTTTGCAGGAGTATTATGATGTTTTTCAACACGAGATCCTTCCAGGACTGCCATCCATTCGAGGGATTGAGCACCTGATGATTTGATTCCTAGAGCGAGCTTGCCAAACCGCGCCGCCCACAGAACCAATCCCGAAGAGACCAACGAAATTCAGCGATAAGGTCAAGACCTTTAAGACTGCGGGTATGTATGTGAAAGCTTTAGTCTTTGTGCTGTTCCTGTTCTTTTGGTTCCATAGAAACATGGTTCTTGGCGAATGTGTTGATTGTAGAGCCATTAACAATATCACCATTAGATATCATCATCCTATTTCTAAGTTAGACGACATGCTTGATGAATTATGTGGCTCTATAGTCTTCTCTAAAATTAACTTGCGAAGTGGATACCACCAAATAAGAATGAAATTGAGTGATGAATGAAAAACTGCTTTTAAGACTAAGTTCGGATTATATGAGTGGTTAGTAATGTCTTTTGAATTGACTAATGCTCCTAGTACTTTCATGCGTTTGATGAACGAGGTATTACGTTCTTTCATTGGAAAATTTGTCTTGGTTTACTTTGATGATATCTTGATTTACAGTAAGTCAGTGAACGAACATTTATCTCACTTGCGTGGTGTTTTTGATGCTTTGAGAGATGCACGTTTGTTTGGTAACCTTGAGAAGTGCACTTTTTGCACGGATCGAGTCTATTTTTGTTACTCCACAGGGAATTGAATTTGATGAAGCCAAGATAAATACGATCAAGAGTTGGCCACGACCACAACGGTATCACAAGTGCGGAGTTTTTTTGGACTTGCTGAATTTTATCGTCGCTTTGTCCAAGATTTCAGTACCATCGCCGCTCTAATGAATGAGTTGATAAAGAAGGGCGTTGCATTTCATTGGGGCCACACATAAGAGGAGTACTTTGCCACTTTGAAGGACAAGGTTACACATGCACCGCTGCTCTAACTTTCGAATTTGGTAAAACTTTCGAACTTGAATGTGACGCTAGTGAAATTGGCATTGGTGGTGTGTTGATGCAAGAAACAAAGCCCATTGCTTATTTTAGTGAAAAGTTGAATGGCGCTGCTCTTAATTACTCACATATGATAAGAAATTGTATACTCTTGTACGATGCTTAGAAACATGGCAACATTATTTGTGGCCTAAAAAATTTATCATTCATTCCGATCATGAATAACTTAAGCATATTCGTAGCCAAAATAATTTGAACCGTAGACATGCTAAATGTATTGCATTTATTGAATCCTTTCCTAACATCATCAAACATAAGAAAAGGAATGATAATGTGTTTGCTGGTGCTTTGTCCAGACGATATGCTATGCTGTCCCAACTTGATTGTCGGATTTTTGTACTAGAAACAATTAAGCAACATATGTGTTAGATGCTGATCTTAAGGATTTGTTGCTACATTGTCGTGAAGATAAAACTTGTGACAAATTTGTGCTTAATGATGGCTTTCTTTTTAAAGACAATCGTCTTTACGTTCTAGTTGGATCCGTTCGTCTTTTGTTGTTACAGGAGGGGCATGGAGGAGGATTGATGGGATAGTTTGGAGCGAAGAAGACAGAAGATGTTTTGGCCACACATTTCTTTTTGCCAAGGATGAGACGTGATGTTGAACGCTTTGTTGCTCGCTGCACTACATGTCAAAATGCTAAGTCACGACTAAACCCACATGGTTTGTATATGCCTCTTCTCGTCCCTTCTATTCTTTGGCCGATATCTCTATGGATTACGTTTTAGGATTGTCTAGGACTATGAGGTGGAGAGATATTATTTTTGTGGTAGTGGATTTCTAAGATGGCACACTTTATATCATGTCATAAGACCGATGATGCTATGCATATTGCTAATCTATTCTCTAGAGAAATTGTTCGTTTGCATGGTATGCTTACCACTATTGTTTCAGATCATGATGCGAAATTTTTGAGTCACTAGGTGCACTTTATAGAATAAGTTGGGAACAAAGTTGTTGTTTTTAACTATATGTCACCCACAAACCGGTGGACAAACCGAGGTAGTGAATTGTACATTGTCTACAATGCTACGTGCCATTTTAAAAAAATTTGAAGATGTGGAAAGAATGTTTACCTCAAGTGGAGTTCGCATACAATTGGACAGAACACTCCACCACTAAGGTAAGTCTATTTGAGGTAGTGTATAGCTTTAACCCTCGTGCTCCGATTGATCTTTTGCCTTTGCCTTCTAACAAAAGAGTTCATAATGATGCTAAGGCGCGTACTGATTTTATTCTCAAGATGCATGAAACAACTAAACAAAACATTGAAAAGATGAATAAAAAGCATGAAATTATCGGTTGTAAAAGTAGACATGAAGTTAAATTTGTACTGGGTGATTTGGCTTAGTTGCACTTGAGAAAAGATAGATTTTCGAAGCTAAAAAAATCTAAATTGATACCTAGAGCTGCTAGCCCTTTTAAGGTACTTGAGAAAATTAATGATAATGCATATAAACTTGAGTAACCTACCAAATTCGAGGTTAGTCCTACATTCAACATTGCAGATTTGAAACCATACATAAGAGAAGAAGATGAGCTTCAGTCGAGGACGACTTCGATTCAAGAGGGGGGCGGACGATGAAGACATCCCTTCATTGGACTCCTCTATCTACTATAGATGATCCAATCAAAAGAGCACGTGCACGACAATTTAATTTAGATATGAGCTCATTCCTAAACATATGTATTCCCTCATTTGAGAATAGATTACTACCAAATGACTTAATAATGATTAGGAACATTGGAGAGGGTTAAAGAAAGCATGAAAAAGGCCTTGCAGCTGCCAAGATCAGTAAGGCACGTTGAAACCGAAAGAGATCAATCCAATTCAGAGTCGAGTTACCCTGGGTTCAAGGAGCAGTCCGCACTAAAATAGACGCTCAGGTCGCATATAGGATCCGTTTTGGATGATCTAGATATGGATAGTAAGTTAAGAAGATAATATTTCCAATGGTACCGGTCTCATCTTCAAATTCGACCAGAGTCAACAGGAATCGTTAAAACAAAATGACATACAGAAACTGTCTCAGGTGCCACGACACTATCTTATAGCCTTTGGGCCGTGTATCTTTTTTAAGGTCTATTAGTATTAGGGTTTGCTCCTGAGACCCTAAAAATGTCCTAAAACTCTATATAATCAGTAGACGCGGTCATTTGGTTTAGGTTTTTATTAGTTTTCATCTGTAATAAATAGTTTCGTCGTTTGATGGTTTGTTGGATTCTATCTTGGTGAACTTAATTTAAATTGGATTTCGCAATTGATTTGTGTTCTTCCTTGGTATTCTTCTTATGTTCTTTGATTCATAGTCTAGAATTAGTCTTCTTGGCGAAGTTAATCGTATGTGCACGATTGATAACCCAAAAAAGTGGCGTTGCGATTGTGAGATTTGAATCGTATTAATTTGAGGCCAGATCAATTGTGTATCGTGTCTGCACTAAATCGAGAGTTACTACGACCTGACGAAAGATCAGGAGCTACATACGCAACATACAATATTTTAAACTATATAATAATAGAAATAATAAGATTCTTAAAAATATCTAACATTCTATTTATATTTTTTCTATCTCTACCTTCTTTCTTTCACTTGTTTTAGATTGACACATTTAATTAAACAAGCCACTAAAAACCCGAGACAAACCAGGTAGCATAGGAGCACTGCCATTTCCATCTTTTACCCATACTTCCTACTGTCAGCAAATGTAGCTTTAATCAGAAAAAAAACTATTGACAAAAATTATTTCTATACTTTTAAAACAGTCACAGTAGAAGCCGTCAGCGAAACTTACACTTAATGTGTCACTGTTTAGCTGACTTTTGCCGACAGACATTGGTTTTACCGGCAGACCTCCTTTTTACCGACACTAGACAATTGCCGACAGATGCTAACATCTGCCGACAGAAAAGGTGTTGGAAAAGAGTGATTTCAGAAGTTAATTTAGCCACCTTTACCTTACTGAGAAACTGTCGGCAAAAGATGACCACATGGTTTAGATATAATTACTGAAATCCACATTTCAATGATCCATAATAGTACAAAAGTAGTTCTTCACATCAGAGTTATTAAGACAATTATTAAAAGCTCCAAATCGATTACCAAACCAGATACAAAATTCCACCTTTTCAACATAAAAACATATATCAATCTCCAATTCACACATGCAATAGACAAATTTATACAAGTCCTATCCCGCTGCCTCAAGGCCAAGCAATAACCCTACCATATCCTTCAACTAGACATACATTTAAACTAAGTATAATTTAGTCAGGACTCATAATAATTTTACAAGTCCAAAATACCACACTTGCTTAAACATAGTATTTCAACTCTCATGGAGTCCTGTAAACACAAAAGGTTGCCCCTCCAAAATACTAGTAACACTTTCGGTTCCTGCCTGCCACACAAAAGGTTGCAAGTCCAATATGCTTTGTAACACCTTGCTGCTACCATGAATACCTAGGAAAAAAAAAGGATAACAAGGTAGAGTAAGATTAAATTTGTTATATGTCAATCTGTCCTGCTAAATAACAACAAAGTGCTCATGTTCTTACCCTTTTTTTATTTTTTTAATTAATATATGAGGTTCCTACTATTTTCTTTTTTTACTACTTGTTGTATTGTATTTCATGAAAAGGATAAAATTATAAGTGTTGCAGTTAAGTTGACAAAATAACAACATTATTACAGTTTGCCCTTTTGTTAAACAGGCAAGTAGCCAAGTACATAGATTTTTCTTAGAATATATGCAGCTTCCAAGGTCAGTTATAACATTCTAAACATGTCACGATATGCACTGCCACAGGGGCAAATACAAATAACCTGATACTCAGTTAAAGACTTAGAAAGTTAAATTGCACTACCAATACCAACTACTAGAAAATAGAGTTTTAGTCACTAGGTTTTAGTGACTAGAAATTTGGTCATTAAAAATCCGTGAAAAATTAATAAATAATGACTTGGAATTTTTAGTCACCAGGTTTTGCTTGAGTGCATCTTCTACACTAGTTGAACAGCGATCTTGATCTGAAACTGTAATCAAGCAAATGTAGGTCACTATAAATTCTCTATAGCCTGTAGGGTTCATGAATACAATGATGCACAACATCTTCAGTTGAACTGCATAGCTACCAGTTATAAATCTTAACAGGCCCATCCAATTTCTTTGCTCAGAGTCTTTCCAAATATAGCCAGTGTGATCTACATTTGGGAACTAGTAGCATGTATCTACGAATACATGTCATTTTGATAAACGCAATTGTAAGGAAAATAGCAGTCATTACAATTGTTTTTTGTTTAAAAAGAGAGGAATCGTGATGCTACACAGCAGTTTTAACTCCAAAGAGAACTAAATATGCCAAAGAAAATGGTGTAACCATGCTACTGATGCAATTAGCCTAATGACAGCTGCAGATGATATTATGGGCAGGCATGCACCTTTCTCTGACAGAGTGGTGGTGACATTGAGCGCTGGCAGGTTCAGCTAGCAGAAGAGTATGTGCCATCGCAGCAGCTCTCTTTTTCTCTCTCTGATCTGCAGGAGTAATACACAAGGTAATACTAGAATAGATCGGAAGGGAGCAATCAAATCAATTTCAACCAAAGCCAGTGTGGATTGAGGAGCACGCACCTGGATGTTCATAGCCTCATCGTTGACCGTGAGCTGCATCCCTGCAATGAAAGGAATCAGACACCGATCAGGTCAGATCGGAACATGGGTCAAGGGAAATCGCCCACAGCAGAGTGAATACACTTGCGGGTGGGGAGAAGAGGCGAGCTCAAGGAAGCAGGGACGAGGCAATGAGCTTGGAGGCGGGAGCAGAAGAGGATGTCGACGGCGTTGGGTCGTAGGGAGCCAAGGCAGGACCCGAGGGCTCGGGGCATGCTCTGAGCCTGGAGTTTGATGGCGGTGACGGCGGCTCAGGGAAGCGCGCATGACGGCAGGGAGGAGCAACAGGCACTGAACCTGTCGCTCTCGTCTGGATCTGGACCGGAGAGAGTGAGAGAAGAGAAAAGAGAGCAGCGGAGGGACTTAAGCTGGCCAGGGGCCGGCCGACTCCGAGCGGAATGTAGGGGGTGGACGTCGCCGGGCGGCACAAGGCAGGCGTCATTAAGCGGGCTGCGCAGGGGACGACCGCCGACCAAGGCTGCGCTCGGCGGCGTGGGGTGGGAGCTCGATGGCGGCGCAGAGTGGGCGGGACGCGGGTGCTAGCAACGCCGGCTGGGTGGAGGAGGACGGGAGGCGGTTGTGGCCGAGCTGGGTGCCGGAGTTCCATGGCGGCGTGGGGTAGGCGGCACATGAGCTGGGAAAGGATTGGCTGTGTCTTGCGGCGGCTAGGGTTAAGAGCCGGGGTGTGTTTTTACAATGCTCTTCCCCGCCTACGTTCAGTCCGCGAGATTTGGTTTTTCTCCTCGCGCGTCCGTCCTTTGCAGGGTTTTCAAAACTGTCTGACCCGCAAAAACCGCTCGAGCCATTTAACAAAAACCGTAAAAACCGTTAAAAAACTAAACAAATTCAAAAATCAAATTTTTGAAAAAAAATCGAACGGTTTTTACGGTTTACCGAGCGGTTTTTACGGTTTACCGTTTTTGAATTTGAAATCAAATCAGTTTGAGCAGTTTTTCAACGGTTTTTGCGGTAAACCGCTCGGTTTGAGCGGTTTTCGAATTTTCAAATTTTTTAAAATTTTAAAATTTTTAAAACAAAAACCGGTCAACCGTAAAAACCGAGCCGCAGCGGTTTGGTCGAAAACCGCGGTTTGTGAACCATGTCCCTTTGCCGACAGTTAGTTTAATTATTTTACCGACAGATAAAGTGTTGAATACTAACACATTTTCTGTTAAGTGAATCTATACTGACAAAATTTTTTTAATATATATCTATTACTGACAGATGACAAGACGGTGATATTTTATACATTTTTTGACAAATTATCTATCGGCAATACTTTACTTTTGCCGATAGACCATAGTCCGCAAAAGATGAAAATGGTACAGTGCGGGATCTTATCCATTAGATCTTTGAAAAGGGATAAGTATGGTTGTAGTTATTTTAAATGCATGAAGTCTATTTCATCTTCGGAGGCGAATTGTTCGTTGGACATAGAAAAGAATTGAATGTGCTTTTTAAATGGTAGAAATTAAGGAGTACTAAAGAAAAGTGCAAAATATTCAAGTAGTATTTGAAATGATGCAAGGGTATTCACCACAGGTATTATTATTGACTACCAAAGATAGCACGATCCACATGCGTATGGAGGCATTACTTAATGCCCAAGATATATTAAATCCACAAGATATTCACCATTAAATACAAATTTAATTACTGTCCATTGCATAGTATGAATTAGATCATGCATTAATTCCAGCCTTATAATATTACATGGTATTTAGCAGCAGTGCATGTCCTTCTTTTATGACCATCAATTGACAGAATCAAATAAGATTTTTTCCATGTGTTATAAAATACACCCATGACCAGGTCAACAGGCCATCATAAACACCCAATGGGTTCCACCTCAAAGAAGCGTGCTCCGAAGTCTGATCTCCGTGCTTCTATGGCTATGCAGTGGGCGACGGTGCGGCCCACGTTAACCGCTGAAGCGCTGGCTGCGTACAAAGCAGAGCAACAACGTCGCGTATTCCATTGCTTCTACTGCAGGATGAAGTTTCGGAGTTTCGAGGCGCTCGGGGGGCATATCACCAGTCACAGGCGCGGGGTGTATGGGACAGGTGACCAGATCTGCCATAGCAGTACCTTATACAGCTCCTCGAAGGATAAGTGGGAGAACTGTTACGTGCCCCCTTCTGCAACGATGGCCGAACAGCTGGCTTTAGCTACCCGTCATCTGTGGACAGGATATGCTGGTGATTGCAGTCGCAAGCCCGCCGCGCGACAATTCGGGCATGGTGAAACACACCATGGAATTGACTTGACTTTGCGGCTCTAGATTGATGTTTTGCTAAAACAGAATGTAATCTTTTTTTTATCAGGAATGCTGTTTTGTAAGAATAAATTGTCTATGCATGGAAATTGATGTATGTTGCAATGTTGATTAGTCTTGATGAAGTTAATTCCAATAGAATCTTTGTCTTAGAAGGAGGAAATTTTTGTACTTGGAATTTCGTTTTGAGTTAATGGACCTAAGATTCCTAAAATTAATGATTCGAGGCATGCTGATTGAAGAATGCAATGTTTGTTTAAAGCGAAACTGTGTGAATGTATCAAGTCATGAATTGAAAAAATGCGTAGAAGAAATCTTGAAATCCACTATTTCATGTCTCTTTTGAGAAGAATGCATTGTTTACTATTAACTACAGTATTTTTTAGAATAGTATAAATGCATATGACAATCCAGTGGCGGACCTTCCGCGCATGCCACACAGGTTGTGACCCAAGTCACAGGCCCAATTTCAGTGAGAAATTTTGTGAATGTTTGATGGGCCTCGACAATATCATTGTATTTATAAAGCTGTGGCCCAAGTCTTTCCTCTAGGCTGGGTCCGCCACTGTTATAATCTACAATCCAGATAGCAGGGCAGCGCTAAGGTAGACATCTCCCCTTCTTTCACTTCTAGAGGTGAAAATCAATCCGAACTGTCGAATTTTTTTTTAAAAAAATAGTCTATGCGGTGTCTCCGGCGAAATTTCCTTACATAGAGCAATTTACTTCTCAATGATGGTGTTTATTTTTAAAATAGACACTTACCTAATATATAACACATGCAATTTATCATAACTTGTTAACCCTCTTCCAATTTAAATATTATAATAATTATTAATTATTTTAGAACTTTTACCTCTAAAAAGTAAAAGAATCATTTCCTTTTCGAGATCGGTGATAATGGACGGCTTACATTCATTTGAGTCTACCATAAAATTTGTCACGTAGTAATGGAAATTGTAGGAATTGAACCTGCATCTTCTCTCAAGCAAATCCATTTTATATTCGAAGTGCTTGAATAGAACTAATTGAGACTCTCCTAAGCTACAAAATTCCGGTCTGCGATGGAAGCTATTCTTTCTTTACCATCAGAAAAATGACTGATGCCTTCTAAGCCATTGAAAATTTTGAAGTTTCTTATTTGTCATCAGATTTGAATTTCTTTCCTTGCATGCCATTGCTATAAATTAGCTACTATTAAACTGAATTGAAAAAGAAGAAATTTAACATTTTTTTGTCTAAATTTTCTTTTTATACTTAGATATTCAAGTGACAATGTTGGATTCATATCATTATAATCATGAATATAATATAATGTTAGTATACAAGTATGATACAATAAAAAATATGAATATGTATAACTAAGAAATATATTAATTATATGAAATAAATATTAATAAATTAGAAATAATGTCAAAAAACACATTTCAGAGGTAAAAGATAACTACATAAAGTGAATAATGGCATGGGAGGGATGAAATTCAAAACGAATGGCAGACAAAGAACTTTAATTTTTTCAATGGTTTATAAGGCATCTTTCAATGGCAAAAAAGAATTTTCTCTATTTGATATAGCGGGATACACCGATAAGTTTTGATACTTTCAATACGCGTATCGACAGAGTATCCAGAAAATAAGATTTGAAAAAAAAAATTCCTGATACTTGTTGGACACTCCCGGTACCTCAGCGGACACAGGCGTTGTGAGAGCGGATACAGGCGTCGAGAACTTGAGATCTACTTCGTCTGTTCCTAAATTGTTGTCGCTATTGACTTCTAAAATCAATTTTAACCATTTGACTTATTAAAAAATAATAAATTTCATATATTTTGTTATGATTTACTTATCATAAAAGGTATATTAAACACAGCTTATAATTTTATACATTTAAAGTAATTTTTTAAATAAAACTAATGGTCACTGTTGATATTATAAATTAATGAATAATGACGATGTTGAATGGAGGGAGTACATGATTGGTGGATTAGTGGAGCGAGATGATGCGCGAGAGGGCATTGGTGGATTAGTGGAGCGAGATGATGCGCGAGAGGGCATTGGTGGATTAGTGGAGCGAGATGATACGCGAGAGGGCATACCGGGCTCCTGTGCCGTCGTCGGCAGCTGGATGTACCACAACGCGCACGAGCGCACGACTGATGGCAGATGCTAATCAGCGGTATGATGCACTGCGACGTGCGTAACGAGTGGCATACGGTGCCCACCATCCGGCGGCAACTTTATGGCAGGTTACAGCAACAACCAACCGTGCAGTGAACAAAACTTTGTATTCGCAGGCGACCTATGGAAAAATAAAAAGCCTCGGTTGCAAAAATATATGTTATCATTTTATATTGTGGCTGAACTCAGGTATTTAAAACCCGTCTGGTGCTATCATTTCTGGGCATCTACCAACAACTTTAACAATATACCGCCTCCGTCTCATAAAAAATTATTTTTTGACTTTTAAAAACCATGTTTGACCACTCTTATTTAAATTTCAATTCACAATAAAATAAATTATACTTTCACAAATTTTTTGAATAAGACAAGTAGTTAAATTTAAGACTGAAAGTCAAAAAATAATCTTTTTATAGGACAGAGGGAGTAACATTTTGTAACGGAACTCTTCTGAAATTATAATGTAATAGATGCAATAATATGGCTGCTTAAGAGCAGTAGATTACAATGAGATATAAACTAACACACAACATCAAACTATTCAGTCAACTATTGTTGGAAACCAGTGCCGTTTTAGGAGTCAAGAGGGACCTCCACACTGGTCTGTGTGAATCGTCGACTCAAACTGACACAATTATACCAGTTGCAATCAGCTAGAGGATTTATCAGTTATGACTCAACACCCTTAAAGAGTTGTATCATAGTGGAGTATATGATACACATGAATAAATAAGATCAACAAAGTAAAGTTTGACAATATGCAATTAGAGTAATTACTAAAGATAAATACTTGACACAATGTATAAAGTATAAAGGAAAAATGTATTATAGTGATAAAAGACAAATCTTTGGACTCCTATTTATTGGACCATGTGTGTTTCTGCTCCAAGCTTTGGACACCTATTTATTGGACCATATGAAGTCGGTGTCGTGAAAATTGGGGTAGGTGGCATGCGGGTGGCTTGCCATGTGGCGTCGGCCAACCAACACTACGCTAGCAGGCAGCCACTTATCAAATTATTGCCCATTGATTTCTTGTGGATGCTCCTGATTGCTTCCTGGAGAGAGTGAGGAGATTTTGTTACACGTATCCATCAGGTTATTTGTCAAGCGCCGACTCTATTAACCTATAACGAGCGATAAGGGTTTTAACCTGTTGGGCCCTTCGATATGGAAGACGTTTTCATTGGACTTGGCCCAATTTTAGAATCCGGCTAGGTCTTTAGCCATTTCCACCGAGGTTTGGTTTCAGATGAAGTGTACAATCTCTCTCTCTCTCTCTCTCTCTGAGCTGCTGCTCACAACCTAGCTGCCACCTAGCACATGCGAAAAAGAATGTGTTAATGCTACACCACCCCCTTGGTCTCTCATCAGGGTGACTAGGTGGTGGTTAACCACCAAAACTAATTAGGGATTTGTTAGAATGCTTAGAGTTAGCTACACCTATCCACTTGACTAGGTCTACCGGTTAAAAATAGTGAGATACTTAGTCAAACGTATTTTAATTATAAATCTCGTACCAAAAATAGTGAGATCAGTACCAACTTTTAAAAATCAATGGCTCAGATTAATTGAGGAGAGGAAGTTCTGTACTTCTAAAGCACCGTAACAAATTTCAACTAATTATAGTAGTTATTTTTAGGTGAGAATAATTCTCCGGTATAGATGGTTAAAAAAACAGTTGATTTTCATCATAGGTATATATAAATTTAGAAATTTCGTTATAGATACCAAACCAAGTGTCCAAATGGAAAATCAATTGCACCGTTGTTGTGAAATATACAAACTAAATCTCACACACACACAGTGTGTGTGTACATATATATATATATGTATATGTATATTGTCGGCGTTCTCAGCAACGATACGTAGAATTTAGATTAGGAGGGGGGTAGAAATCAGGTGTGCGGGTTTCATTCCCGATGGCCTTGTGGCACAAAGACTCAGGGTGTTTATCCTGGTTCAACCAAGGTGCCCAACGTCTAGCAGAGAGGTTTTTTTGCCCTTCTATGGCTTAGTGATAATAAAAATGGTGTATGAGAATAGGCTCTCTTGCGTGAGGAGGAAGAAGATGATGTGATCCAATGCGTTCTTGCGCGCTATCCGCTGTTGTCTTCTGGTGTTCTCTTCATTGTGGCTTTATGTTGAGAGCCTTATAAAGGGTTGACTGGACAGGAGTTCCATGCTGTGAGTCCTATAGGCTCTGCCTCTGTGACAGGCATAGATGCAGCGGGGTGCAGTGTAGCTTTCGGCCAGCTATGTACGCGAGTCTGCCGAGTGACGTCCGGCCTGTCACGCCGTACGGTATGAATGACGACGTAGGGTCCAAGTTTTGGGGTCAGTCACTCAGCATAGTCAGTTCTGACCCTAAGGTATAGTCGGTTCCGGCACGTGGGGGGTCAGACTGGGCCTCCTCCGGGCTCCAAGGCCGGCTCTTTTAGGTAGGTTGCTTTGTTGCTGGCATCCGCCCAGCTCCGCCTTACGGTGCGCAGTGGGGCGTTCTTGTTGGCTTGGTTCAAATGGGCTGGGGTTTTGGTATCCTAGTCTCAAAGTAAAAAAAAATGTTGATACAACAACAATGAATATATATTTGTTCATCAAATTCAGATATTAGATTAAAATACTAATATGTTGACTAGCGTGTTGAAATATATTATCAACAAATAAATATATTGGGTCAACATGAAGTAAAAAAATGTTAAAAAGGCATTCAGACAGGCAGAAATGGTGGGTGAACAAAATAATATATGTTGGCATAACAAATCCAAAAAACTGAAAAAAATTGAAGTAAATAAAAAATGCTGGGTAAACAGAATAACGTGTTGGATCAATGAACCCAAAATGGAGTTTTTCATAAAAGAAACCAAAAATTCATTGTAGTGGCTGACCGCTAAATAGAGACCCCCTCTCTCCTCACCACCAATGGGAGTTAGGCTCTTTCCAAAATAAAAAATGAAACAGGAGTAGGAAGCTAAATGGTTTGATTCCATCCTCTTAGGACCCCATAGAAAGAATCGTCATTTCATTCCTTTCAACTTCAATACATGATGATATTATTAATACTCTTGACAGGTACTGGTTATTGTTTTATGACATTTTTGTCCAGAGATGGCGATGACAAATTGACACCTGATGATGCTCCTAATTTCCAGGACTGGCTTCGATAAGGAGTTTCCTTTTATCTTTTAGTTCAAGTTGGAATTTTATCTTAACTGTATTTGGTTCTCAGCTCATTGCAAAACATCCAAGCAGGCGCAGAACGTGCTAGCAACTCCACCGCGTGTTACGCCACAGCCGTCGCCGCTTCCTGGCGCACTGCTCCAGAGCCTACGCTCGACGATGGCTGCCGCTGGCCCGCTCCCTAGCTTCCCTTCTCCCCGGCAGATTACAAGTGGTGGGTGGGAGTGAAGTCTCAAATTCTTTAGCAACTAGTCATAATGCTTGTGTTAACGCTACGGTTTAAAAATAAAATATTAATTCGAAGAAGGTGACTAGTTAGATGGAAATACCTATCTTATATGTGCCATAATTTTTCTATTAGATTGTAACGTGACATACCTTTTCCCAGCACCAAAACTTAGATGAAGTTAAAATAATTTCAGCTATTTTTTCTGAACGTCATCAAAATGAAATTTGATTGAATTCCTAAATTATAACACTCAGTTTTGTTCCTGCCACCTTATAAAGTAGCATTGCGTTACTTGGCTAACAAATTGACTTAAACTAAATGAGAAAATAGATGATTGTTATCTAGTCATTCCCTAAAGCACCATTAGACTCGTCCTCTGCTTGCCATGGTGGAGTTGAATGCCTCATCAGCAACAGCCAACAGTGGTTGGATCACCGGCCCTCTTGCCACCGGTGCAGCCTAGGCTGAGCTCGAGGTTAAGATTAGAGTCCCAAGCTGCACTCATGAACATGATTCGATTTCAGAACAACGCAAGAATGTCTGAACTGCTTGTGTGATTAAGAAAAGAAAAACAGAGCATGAGAGATCAGGGACACTGCCATACGTCTAGGGATCGCAGCCTAGTCATACATTCTGATCAACATGGGCACATATCAGAAATAGTTACCCACAAACAAGCATAACGACACGTAACAGAAATACAGAGAAGTTCAGTGTGAACATACTGTGCAGCCTCCTCTTCATACACGTCAAGGTACACATCTTCAATGCAAGGACAAATTTATACCAAAGAAAATGCAGGTTTTTTTGGTTTTATTATCAAAATGAAGCTTACAGAACAGAGATGTATAAGGTTTATTTATTTTTTGCCTATGAGCTGGCCGATCCTAGCCTCACTGGAACCTCAGGGTTCCCCTCACGAAGCCGACGCCTTGTTGGAGGACCTGAACGAACTCCTCCTTGCTGAAGCTTTTCATATGGCAATGCCATAGCAAGAACATGTCTGAATCCTAAAATGTAAAAGAACCAGATTGAACATTTTATCAATTAATGCATTAAGTTTTACAGAAACAAGGAGATTGAACCTTTTAGGCCCGATAATCCAAATTCTTCCATGTACTGAACATATTGTAATTGGTGATCTTGTATGTCATCTGATTATAATACCAGGATAATTTAAAAGTTTTTTTGAAATAATAGAAAACAAAAACAAAGCATTATTTTTATTATTACTTAGTCCTAATGCCCGTGCTAATGCTACGATCTAAGAAAAAAATATTAACTCAAGAAAATATTTACTCACACTCATGTTAATTTTGTTCTCTTGAATTGACTGTCAGTAACATAGGCACTGTGTCCAGAAGCACCATGAAAATATTTACATACAAGTATGAATATAACACTGGCGTACCCAAGGGATGGGCCAGGCATACCGTAGCATACCTAAAATTTTCAGCTCAAACTAGTTCTAATACACGTGCTAATTAAATTTCTAATTTCAACTGATATTTTAATAGTAAATACACATAGTCAGTTCTAAATTATTGTTGTATATGGGTACTGAATTTGGTGGGGATGGTACTAACTAAATTTTAGATATTGATATAGCTTGTATGTTGGACTGCTATTTTTTACCTAAGTACCTAAATTAGTGTTTAGATACCAAGTCTTGGTATCTATTGGAGTTTTACCTAAATAACTTTTTCATCTACATGCTGCAGCTCCACAGTATTTTTGACACAAAATATAACTAGTTCTGCTGAAATTTTCAAGTAAAATACTTGAAACATTTAATTTTAAATAGTGGAATGCTTAGAACTTTTTGTCTGCAGTGATAGGTATTTGATTTTTTTTCTTGGAATATTTCTCTCTCTTTTTCTATGAGTTCGAACTTAAGATGCATTTTCGAGTTGGACTTTTTTTAGGTTGAATGTTTCTTAGATCCAGTATGCTTGGCCAAAGTCTGATAGTATGAGGTGGTCGTCCGTCGTCTTTGTCATTTCGGGCGGGAAGGACAGTGCTTTTTTCTACTTTAGCCTCAGGTGATTGGCATTGCCACCATATTATCTGCTGTTTTCTTCGTCCGTACAGTTGTAAAATTTTTTTTGGCATACCCTTTGTAAAATCCTAGGTACACCACTGGAATATAAAATATTTATATGTGCCATATTTTGTGTATAAAAAGACTGACATTTTGTATGTAAATACGAACGTTCGTATATGTATATTTCTGTCAGTGTAAATCGTAGAATGGTCCTCAAAAGAAATATGGCACAATGGAGAAACAAAAAATTGCGTAAACAACAAAATCATGCAATATTTCTAGTAATTGTTTTTCAAAAGGATCATATAAGCCTATCAGAATGCACATATAAAAAAGTCAATAATAAAAAATATGATCTCCGAATGCCTTTGCTGACGCTACACGATCTAAGTAAAAGATATTAACTACAGATAATATTATTATATATTATATGAACTGAAAATGCAATATATGATGCCGCTTTAGCTTAGTAGAAATATCTGAGGAATATAATTCTGAGTAAGCATTTCTCCATATCAACAAATGTGTACAGGTTCTTAAGTTTGCAGGGAAAAAACAGATGTAGGAAGAACTAATGGGTGGAGAAGTATGTTTCCACTTCTATCATCAGTGCGATGATTATTGTGGTTATTAACAAGCAACCTAGTATGATGCCGCTTCTGGACCACTACAAATGTTATTGGAATACTGGAGGCTGGTAATTGAGCTGCAGGGATGCACTGGCCTACAAGCATTAACAAGCTTAGAAAGGGGGCAGGAGGTGGCAGTCAAGGAAGAAAAGATGACGAACATCATAGGACAAATGTTAAGATTTCCATTTTAATGTGTCATGTTGATAGAACAAAACTTGAACCTGTGAAATATGATCCCCTTGGGTTTCTGTTCAGTTTCCCTCCTGAATAAATAGAGTTCCCTGAACAACGAAATAATGTTTGAATAAGAAAAACTAAGAAATCAATGCATCTAGCAAAATTCAAATATCAAGAAACAAATGTCTCATAATCTCAATAGAGATCATACTTGATCATACGAACAGTTACAGTCCCCGTTTGCGGATCTTGCCATAAATATCAGGTATAACCTCTGACGATGAGCTTGGCCACTCACTAACCCAGCATACTTGGTGAGCACAGGCAAAAAATTGTGAACAGTTGATAAGAGAGGAGGATCAGTTATCAGACGCTTTAAGACTAGGTAGAGTATGTACTCAAATGTATAATAATGACTATCTTGGTTACAGGATATAAGCAAATCAAATATGAAATATTTATCATTTTGGTGTTTTGTAATACAAGAATGATGCTTTCTGTGCAAATATGTACAAACAGAATTTAAGCAGACATCTTTTTTTTTTAGATAATGGAAAGAAATTCCAGCCGCTACATCACAAGGGAATGTACGAAGCCGTTCGTTACAACTTAGAACTCTTAGGTTCAAGAAACTATCTAATGTTTAAACAAAGTCAACAACAATAGGACAGAACCAGAGTTAATCCAAGATTCTATTCCTAAAGCTCCATCCGAACCTAGCAAAAACCTCCATGATCACTGTCTCCCAGAGCCGACATCCATCTTTAAAAGTATTTTGCTCCTCATCCTTATGTAGTAGGGACCAGTTTCGAATCCAGTAGGTCGCATGAAAGATTACTTGCAAAAAAGTTTTGGGTTTAGATTTATTGAACACCATATCATTTATATTCAACCAAATCACCCAACAAAGGGCTGCAGCACCAAATAAAATTTGATTCTTGAATTTCGGTGGTACACCTTGTAGCCAAGTTTCAAACATATCTAAGATGCTATCCGACGGTTGAATTCCAAAAGTGATATGCACGGTGTTCCATATAAATCTAAAATTATAGCATTCTAAGAATAGATGTATAGTTTCTATAGAATTACAGAAACAACATTTTGTATTCCCTTGTCAGTTTCTCTTTGCCAAATTATCTTTTGTTAAAGTAACACCTTTTTGAAGAAACCAAAGGACAAAGGAACACCTTAATTTTCAGTGGCAACTTATGATTCCAAAGAGGGGTTTTGTTTGACACTATTCCTTCTTGAATCATAGCCAGGTACATTGATCTTACAGAAAAAAATACCATTCTTGTTTAAGTCCCACCGAAAGATATCCTTGTCTTCACTAAGGTTCACCAAAGCTACTTTTGTCACCAGTGTATGCCACTTTTCTAAATTATTATGAGTTAAGGCTCTTCTAAAAGAGATGTTAAGTGGCCTTGTGCTTAATACATGTGCCACAGTTACATTCTATTTCCTATGTTGTAAAGCGACGGGTAGACTGTTCCTAATGGTTGGTCTCCGATCCATGTATCCTCCCAAAACCTGATTTGGGTACCATCTTGGACTATAAAAGACCCACCCGCTAAGAATTGATCTTTGACCTTCATTAGTCCAGACCAAAAATGTGACTCCCTTGGTTGCTTGACCACTTGAGTTAAAGGTTTATTAGACAAATATTTCTTCCGTAACAAATTTTGCCAAACACCTTCCTCATTCAAAAGTTTAAATAGCCACTTACTTAGTAAGCATTTATTCTGTATATCTAAATTTTGAATACTTAGACCGCCCAAACCTTTAGGCATACAAACAATGTTCCACCTTGTGAGTCTGTACTTCTTTTTATGTTCATCACACTGCCAGAAAAAGCGAGATCGATAGTAATCTAATTAGAAAATTAAAGAAAATTGCACAGAATGTGAAATAGAATCTAGGAAATTTTTCAATTTATTTATCAAAACTGTCGATGATACAATATGAATTCTTATGTAGGATTAACAACTTACCAGTTTTGCAATGTATTAACGCACGGATAATAGTGATGAGCAAAGACTGCCGGTTTGACGTATTGTTTCTTTCGATTATACTCTTATCCGATTTTAAAATATTTACCCCCACAGACTTTTAACATAAACTTTGACCGTCAATCTTATCCAAAAAGTTTATTCAAATGTGTTAAATTATAAGTCATATTTTAAATATCACTAATGATAAAGAAAATTATAAAATCTTTTTTTATTTTCATTTTTTTTGAGAAAACGAAGGTTCAAGGTTGATTTTAAAAGTCAATTGTGTAAATATTTTAAAGCCGTAGGGAGTATTATATAAGAATTCACAAGAATAACCCATGCTTACATCAGAAAATGGTTTCCATTCAAAATTAAAATCGATCTTGTACTTGAACTTATCAACAGGAAGATCCTGTAAAATTAAATATTATTTTCATTCCTAAATTCATGACTCTTGACTTTTAGATACTATGTGTTGACTATCTGTCACTACATCATAGTGCACTTTTACTGATTGATATTAACCACCGATTATAGGTCAGTGAAGTGGACAACCAACCATGGATCGCTTTTGTTCATGCAACGATGGCTTATTGGTCGATAAAGTTTAGTGCTAGCGTCCTACGTCAGCCGGAAAAAGAACTAGGACCTTTAAACAGTGTGGGCGCCAAAAACAATTTCTGCCTGGCCCATTTAGCCGGCAACCCTTCTCCAGTCCCCACCCCACAGCGCTCCACTCCTAGGCAGCCAGGAATGGGCCGTGCCAGCCCACGGGCTGACTGCCCAGGCCCAAGCACGGCCCGATTGATTTTTCATGGGCCGGGTAGTGCTGTGGTGGTCCAGTCCGGAGTACAAGAAAAAAATTTATTATTCCTGAGAAATTCTAGAAACTAATTATATAATATCAAATTTTTTAAATTTAAACATAAATAGGTGAAATTACATATATTTTAATATTAAATTTCAGCAAAATGATAAACGAGCTGAAAGTTGCCTAGAGAGGATGAATAGGCAATATCCTGAAAAATTGCTACTTAAAACAATTTGATTAGTAAAAATAGGACATGGACTACTCCGAGTGGACGGACTTGTCTGAGAGCGAACAAGTCTGGCTTTCTTCGGACTAGTATGTGATGACAGTTGAAAAAAGAAATAAAAATGAAATAGAGACATAGGGATTTTTAACTGAAGTTTAGCTTCACATAGAACCCTACATCTCCGTTGAGAGATTCACAAAGAATCGGGTTTCTCACTACCCTATACCTGTCCGAACGACCACAAAGATCAATTTGGTTTTTTTATTAAATTAAAAGAGAGTGATACAAACCTCTTGTATCGCACCACAACAGTCTTGATGAATTTCAGGCGACACCTAACTGTCTAGTAGATGAATCTCTAATAGTAATAAATTTAGCAACCACTGTAATAAAAACAATCAAGTGCTCGATGCAAACGAGAGATGAAAATGTACTCACAATCTTCTCTTCCTTCGATCAAACCCTACGGGTTTCAATGAAGAACTTGGGGAGAAGTGCAGTAGATCTCAGAGTGTTTTAGGGTGTGATTCAAAATAAGGCTTAAGATTTTTTGTAACTCTGAGACATTGGAGGACAAAGGGTTATATAGATCAATCAAAAGATGCTTTCCAAAAAAGTTTTAGAGATGGACTAGTCTAGAGGGCCGGACAAATCCGGACTTCGAGGCTCAACGAATAGTGGTCATCCCTCTGGAATCCTAGTCGAGGTGCTTCCTCTCTAGAGTCCGTCCATCCTAGCGGACAAATAAAAAAACGAGGTGCTCTTTGTCTGAAGTCAGCTCGAGTGGTCGATAAGTTTGCCTGTGAACTAGTTCGTGGAGGTGGACTAGTCCGGCTCTACCGAGAAGACATCTCTCTGGAGTCCGTGGCTTGAATCGGATATGTCCAGTGCCGGACAAAGTCTAAACACATGGACAAGTCTGAGAAACATGCTCCTCTCTGAAATCCGACCAAGAGTTGGACATTAAATACTTCTATTTTATCATAATTTATCACAAAATCCACGGAAAATTTTGGATGCACTTTCACATACTGAAGTGCCATGCTCGGGTCATATCAAAATAGCCGGGTCGCATGCCGGCCCATTTTTCCTGGCCCACATTGCCAACTATACGTCTAACGAGCATGACGATCCGCTTCCCTCTGCGTGCCACCCTCCTCGGTCTCCAACCCACCGTGGTGCCACCGAGGACGCCGTCCTCCCCAGTCTACTCCCCACCGCGCCACCAATGGGGGCTGCCCACCCCGCCTCACCACGCCACCACCGAGGCTGCCCTCCCAACCCCCCACTGCGCTGCCCTCCCTAGTTCTCGTCCCACCACGCTGCCATCCAGGGTCACCCATCCCCATCCCACCACGTCACCCTCGGGGCCTACAGGGGCCGCGCCGTCCTTCTAGCCTGAAGGGCCAACACAGGCCTCCCGTGACCGTGCCTCCCTAGTCCTACGGCGTCAGGCGGTTGGCGCAGAACTGAGCCGGCGTCCTAAGATTTGTTTGTCATTTGCCCATTATTTTTGGCGAAAATCTGTGGTGTACTATGACAGTTCGATTTTCAACTGATGGTAGCTATGACAGCTTATCTATTAGCAGCAGCTAGAATCAAATTTAGAGTGCCATGGTAGCTATGACAGTTCAAAATGCCACCTTCTTTGATTGTTTTTACTGCTGATCACGAATTATTCTTTCTATATCAAGTGTCAAAAAATTCTGTTTCACCCAATGACTTTGTTGGATGCAAGATAGACTTTGTCACACCTAATTTGTATTTTGGAATATCAAACATTCATTTGTTATTGTATTGACTACATCTGCTCCATGTTAATTGTAGCAATCTCAACCTAAAAATGGTTTGGCTTAGACCGTTCAACTTGACGCACTGAGGTTACTATTAGAAGAAGATCATATGATAAGTAATCGAACAAGAGAATGTTGAATACTCCATCGCACACTCACCTAGTTTTTTAATTTCCAGTAGCAGTAGCATATTTCCTGTTCAAAGTTTGATTCAGTCGAAGTCTGTTACAGAGCATGGCTCGGCTAGCGAGTTGTGCGTGTCGTGGGCTTGATGCACGCGCAGTCCGTGCGGAGCGCGTCGCGCGGCATGATCCGTTAAGATGCATGCCGGGCATGACGGCCGAAACAGCCGGCCACTACTCTTGTTCGTCGCTCTACAAATAAGCAATGAAAGTGTCAGGAAAAGCTGCCAGTTTACGCAGCACAAATCCAAGTGTTACCCATTGCGTGAATTTGCTCTGTTCCAGGTGATCGCCGGCGACGAAATTCGCAGCGTACTCCCAACAATTGGTATCGGAGCGGGCAAGTGATCCAGGGCGGTCATGTCGGCTCCAGGAAGACAGCAGCAGCAGCGTTCACCTCCTCCACAACGACACTCGCCATCCCGGCGTCCCCGCCACCTCGCCGAACTCGACGCCGGGATGGCGGCCGCGAAGTGGTGGTCGAACGGATTGTCAAGAGGGGCTTGACATCCGCGGTCTACCCGGTACTCAACTGGACGAACTACACCGAGTGGTCGCTCGTGATGAAGGTTAACCTGCAGGCACAAGGTCTCTGGACTGCCATTGATCCAGGCACTGATGATTTTCGTGATGATCGGAATGCTCTATCCGCACTGCTGCATGCAGTTCCTGTTGAGATGCACGCAGGACTGGCGGTGAAGGATGTTAACCATAGAATCGTATATTGCTAAGTATAGAAGGGTATAACTATTGTTGGACAGCTATCCTGATTAAGGAGCTGCATCTCCTGCCTAATTGCCGCGTGCATTGATCACGCATGTAATCCTCCTCTGTACACTAGTATTATAGAATGAGAATCATGGCCCTGGCTGGAGGTGTGCGCCATTCAATCAACATGGTAACAGAGCCAAGGTTCCTCCATTGATAAAAAAAAGAAGAGAAATGTCTACCACCGCAGCTTCCTCTTCCTCCTCCTCCTCTCCATCCACCTTCTCTGGTTCTATCCCATCTACAATGTCTACCTCCTTTGCCCCAATTCCTCTCCACCATGCTGTCACAATTAGACTCACAAAGAACAATTTTCTCTTATGGCGTGCTCAACTTTTGCCCTATCTTCGGAGTACTAAACTCTTGGGCTACCTTGATGGAACAATTCCGGCGCCATCTCCATATGTTGCCTCGACAACAGACGCTGGCGCTGATCAGTTGCCAAATCCGGCATACACTAATTGGTGTGATCAAGATCAACAGGTCCTTAGTGGCCTCCTCTCATCTCTATCTGAAGACGTTCTTGCTGACGTGGTCTCAGCCACAACGTCCAAGGATGCCTGGGATACCTTGCAGCGCATGTATTCTTCTGCTACTCGCGCTCGTATCGTCCAAATCCGAGTCGAGCTTGCCACGACCAAGAAGAGAGGCCTCACTGCCATTGATTATTTCCGTAAAATCAAGGGGCTCGCCTCTGAGATGGCTGCTGCCAGTTCTCCCTTGCGTGATGATGAAGTAATTGCATATCTTCTTGCTGGTTTTGGACCTGACTATGACAATTTTGTCACGTCCATGACAACCAAGAGTGAGCCACTCACGCTTGATGATGTCTATGCACACTTGATGGCATATGAGGCTCGCCAACAACAACAACAAGCCGAGCTCCAACTGCATCATGGCACCTCTGCCAACTATGCAGGACGTGGCAGTCAGCATCACAACCGTGGTCGTGGGGATCGTGGCCGTGGTCGCGGGCGTGGTCCTCCTTTCCCTCGCCCTGTTGAAGGGCGCGGTGATGGTCATAGCTATGGTCGTGGTCAATCAACACGTCCTCCATGTCAGATCTGCGGCAAGCGCGGTCATACAGCCATCAAGTGCTGGTATAGGATGGATGAATCTTACCAGGACGACCCTCCCTCAGCAGCAATGGCGGCTACTTCCTCCTACAAGATTGATCCGAATTGGTACGCGGATACTGGCGCCACCGACCACATCACAAGTGACCTGGACCGACTCGCCGTTCGTGAGCGCTATCATGGTGGTGAACAAGTCCACGTCGGCAACGGCGCAGGTTTGCAGATTATGCATATTGGTCACTCTTCAATTAATACTGCTGAGCGTCCTTTAGCATTACGTAATATTTTACATACGCCTGAAATTTCTAAAGATCTCCTCTCTGTACACAAGTTTTCTCGTGATAATGATGTCCTCTTTGAATTTCATCCTTGGCATTTTTTTATAAAGGATCGCACGTCGCGGAGAACCCTGCTGGAAGGCCGTTGTGAGTCCGGCCTCTATCCTATCAAGCCAACTGATCTTGATGCTCTTCGCCATGCCTTGGTCAGCTCTACCACGTCTGCCCAGTGGCATGCTCGCCTTGGTCATCCGTCATCCCAAGTTGTTCAGTCCATTTTGAAACTTAATAATATTTCATATGCTAAAGATTCATCTTTACCAGTTTGTAATGCATGTCGTCTAGCCAAGAGTCATCAACTGCCATATACTAGTTCCTCTCACCGTTCTTCATCACCCTTGGAACTAATTTATTCAGATGTGTGGGGTCCAGCACCTACTTCTGTCGGCGGGTTCAAATACTATATCAGTTTTATTGATGATTTCAGTAAATTCTCTTGGATATACTTGATGCATGATCGCACTGAAGCACCACGCATATTTTTGCAATTTCAGACACATGTCGAGCGTCTTTTAGACACTAAAATCAAATATGTCCAATCTGATTGGGGTGGTGAATATCAGAAAATTCATAACACCTTCTTTCGTTCTCTTGGCATAGTGCATCGTGTCTCGTGTCCGCACACACACCAACAAAATGGCTCTGCTGAACGCAAACATCGCCATATAGTTGAAACTGGTCTCGCTCTTCTAGCTCATGCCGCCATGCCTCTAAAATTCTGGGATGAGGCTTTTCTCACCGCTACATATCTCATCAATCGCCTTCCCACTCGTGTTATCGACAACAAATGTCATTCAATCAACAAAGGAGACTGCCAGGGAGGCCTGGGAGGCAATCCGCAGGGTGAAGGTCGGAGTGGATCGGGTGAAGGAGGCCAACGCACATGCGCTGTGGCAAGAATTCACTAGCATCTCCTTCAAGCCCGGCGAAAGTGTTGAGGATTTCACCCTCCGCATTTCGACACTGGCGAATCAACTGCGGGTCCTCGGGGATGACATCTCCGAGAAGGAAGTGGTCAAGAAGCTGCTTCACTAAGTTCCTGACTACCTCGAGCAAGTGGCGATCTCTATTGAAACGCTCCTCGACCTCGACAACGTCACGGTCGAAGAGGCGGCTGGGCGGCTGCGAGCAGTCGAGCAAAGAAAAAAACTGGTGGTGTCCCCAATGAAGGACAGCAGCGGCCGACTCCTCACGGAGGAGGAATGGCTCTCACGCTCCAAAGCTCATGAAGGCGGGAGATCTGATTCTAACTCCGGCGGCCGATGGGGCGGCGGAGCACGATCGCGCTGCAGAGGACGCGGAAATGGAGGGCGAGGAAAGGGGTCGTCCAGCGGTGTGGCCCGTGAAGATACCTGCAACTATTGCGGGAAGAAAGGGCATTGGGCCCGGGAATGCCGTAAGCGGCTCAAGGAAGAAAAAGCCCATGTGGCCCAGAGCGAAGAGGCCCATGGAGAAGAGGAAGAGCAGGCTCTACTAATGGCTCAAGCGGTCGTCTTCAACCCTGTGATGCCAATCTCCGCCCAACTTCAGTCGCAGCACGCCATTGAGGTTGACGAACAGCGAGTCTTCGCCGAGCTTGGGTCGGAGGAGGAGGACAGCTGCAATCGCTCCTGGATTCTGGACACTGGCGCCACGAATCACATGACGGGATCCAGGAGCGCCTTCTCCGAGCTCGACTCCGACATCTACGGGAATGTCCGGTTCGGTGACGGCTCCGTTGTGGAGATCAAGGGACGCGGCTCAATCATTTTCACCTGCAAGAATGGCGAGCATAGAACGCTCACCGGGGTGTACTTCGTACCTCGACTCAAGGCTTATATCATTAGCGTCGGGCAACTCGATGAGGCGGGTTGCAAGGTGGACATCTACGGGGGAGTACTGCAGATCTGAGATCAACGCCGTCAACTCCTCGCAATGGTGAAGCGCTCAACCACTCGTCTGTACTTTCTGAAGCTCAACATTGGGCGCCCTGTTTGCTTGGCGGCTCGGTGCACTGAAGAGGCCTGGCGATGGCACAGCCGCTTTGGGCACCTCAGCTTCACATCGCTCAGGAAGATGGTTGCTCAAGGCATGGTGCGCGGACTTCCACAGCTTGATTAGGTGGATCAAGTCTGCGATGGTTGTCTTGTCGGCAAGCAGAGGCGCTCCCCATTCCCTGCACAGGCGAAGTGGCGAGCAGAGAACATTCTAGATCTAATTCATGGGGACTTGTGTGGTCCAATCAAGCCGCCAACACCTAGTGGCAACAGGTATTTCCTTCTGCTCGTTGATGACCTAAGCAGATATATGTGGCTTCGTTTACTGTCAAGCAAAGATCAGGCGGCTACAGAGATCAAGAACTTCCAAGCAGCAGTGGAGGTTGAGACGGGAAGGAAGATGAAGGTGCTTCGAACAGACCGAGGCGGCGAGTTCACGTCCATTGAGTTTGGGCAATACTGTGCAGAGCAGGGTGTGGAGCGGCAGCTGACTGCACCCTATTCTCCCCAACAGAATGGGGTGGTCGAGCGCTGAAATCAGAGCATTGTGTCCATGGCACGATGCATGTTGAAGGCAAAAAAGCTCCCTGGATATTTCTGGGGGGAGGGGTGTCAACGGCAGTCCACATTCTGAACCGCGCCACCACTCGTGCGGTCGACGGCAAGACTCCGTACGAGGTGTGGCACGGAGTACGCCCTGCGGTCCACTACTTCAGGACCTTCGGCTGCGTCGCTCACGTCAAGAACACCCGGTCGAACCTCAGCAAGCTGAACGACCGCAGCACCAAAATGATCTTCGTCGGCAACGAGCATGGTTCAAAGGCGTACCACTGTTATGATCCGGTGGCGAGGCGTGTCACGGTGTCACGTGACGTCGTCTTTGACGAGGCGGCGAGCTGGTGCTGGAAGAATGGTGAGGATAATCTCGATACTGATCCGATGTCCTTTGAGTTTGAAGGGGTGACAGAGGAGGTGATTCAACCACCGACATACTCTGTACCCATGGAGACGCCCGATCCAGGACTCGAAGGGGCGACCACAGCACCGGGAACGACTACGCCAGCACACTCTGCTTCTTCGGCAACATCTCTCCAGAGCACTGGGGATCCAGTGGAGTTTGTATCTCCACCGGCGAACATGGAAGATGTTCTAGACGCGGACCACGACGATGCGCCGCTCAGGTTCCGCGCCCTCGACGACATCATTGGGACGGGTTCACCGCCTGGGCTTGCCCGACGGGAAGTCAATGAGTCTCTCCACTTCACTGCAGCAGAAGAACCAGTCTCCTTCAGCGAAGCAGAGAAGGAAGCCTTCTAGAAACGAGCTATGAAGGAAGAAATACAGGCGATTGAGGAGAACAAGACTAGGGAACTAATCTCACTCCCTGCAGGACAGCGTGCGATCGGATTGAAGTGGGTTTACAAGATCAAACAAGATGAGAATGGTGAGATACTGCGGTACAAGGCGCGACTGGTGGTGAAGGGGTACGTGCAGCGCGCCGGCATTGACTTTGATGAAGTTTTTGCACCGGTGGCGCGGCTAGAATCAGTTCGACTGATGCTGGCCCTAGCTGCGCATGAACTCTGGGAAGTCCACCACATGGACGTCAAAAGTGCATTCCTCAATGGCGAGCTCAAGGAGGAAGTTTATGTGGCGCAACCTCCAAGCTTCACCATCACCGGCAATGAATCAAAGGTATACCGTCTCCACAAAGCTTTGTATGGTCTTCGTCAGGCACCCAGGGCCTGGAATGCCAAGTTGGATGCCACTTTGGTTTCACTTGGTTTCCAGAGGAGCAGCTCAGAATATGGAATTTACACCCGGAGCAGAGGAAGCTCAAGGTTGATAGTCGGTGTGTATGTTGATGACTTGATTATCACGGGTGCTGACAGAGATGACATCAAGAAGTTTAAGGGGGAGATGAAGAACAAATTCTAGATGAGTAATCTGGGATTACTATCCTATTATCATGGGATTGAGGTGAGCCAAAGTGCACAAGGTATTTTCCTCTGTCAGTCTGCATATGCCAAGAAGTTGATAGAGCGTTGTGGTCTGGAGAGTTGCAATCCTAGTAGCACTCTGATGGAAAACCGACTGAAGCTCAGGAAACAGGGCACTGGAACATCAGTTGATGAATGAGAATATAGGAGTATCATTGGTGGGCTTCGTTATCTGCTGCACACACGTCCTGACCTCTGTTTTGCAGTAGGATACTTGAGCCGGTTTATGGAGAAACCCTGTAGTGATCATATGGCTGCTGTCAAGAGAGTATTGAGGTATGTCGCAGGGACTCGTGAGTCTGGACTGTACTACGCCAAGAAAGAAGAGAAGCCGAAGCTGATCGGTTTCAGTGATGCTGATATGGCAGGAGATCTTGATACAAAGAAGAGTACTAGTGGGGTAATCTTCTTCTTCGGTGGAAATCCTATCACTTGCCAGTCCAACAAGCAGAAGGTGGTAGCATTATCCTCCTGTGAGGCAAAGTATGTAGCAGCAGCCACAGCAGCATGTCAAGGTTGCAACATGATTGGAATGGAGTCAGGAGTGCCTGAACTTATGGTGGACAATCAGTCAGCTATTGCATTGTGCAAGAACCCAGTCTTCCACGATCGAAGCAAGCATATTGAGGTACGATATCATTTTCTTCGTGACTGTGTTGACAAGGGCAGAATCATGGTCAGCTACATTGCCACGGAGCAGCAGCTGGCAGACGTTCTAACCAAGGCGCTCGGACGCGTGCGCTTTCAGGAGCTGCGTGGGAAGAACGGCGTCAAGATGATAAGTGAGTGTGCTCAGGATTAGGGGGAGAAATGTTGAATACTCCATGGCACACTCACCTATTTTTTTAATTTCCAGTAGCAGTAGCATATTTCCTGTTCAAAGTTTGATTCAGTCGAAGTCTGTTACAAAGCATGGCTCGGCTAGCGAGTTGTGTGCGTCGTGGGCTTGACGCACGCGCAGTCCGTGCGGAGCGCGTCGCGTGGCATGATCCGTTGAGATGCATGCCGGGCATGACGGCCGAAACGGCTGGCCACTACTCTTGTTCGTCGCTCTACAAATAAGCAATGAAAGTGTCAGGAAAAGCTGCCAGCTTACGCAGCACAAATCCAAGTGTTACCCATCGCGTGAATTTGCTCTGTTCCAGGTGATCGCCGGCGACGAAATTCGCGGCGTACTCCCAACAGAGAAACAAGCCTCGATGGATACTGCACAAACTAAAAGTAGTGGCCTTTTTAAACCTGGATTGTTTTTCTTGACAATACCACAGGTATGTTCTTCTTAATCCCCTCATTACTGAAAGTGATATCATCCTTCTTATTGAATGCTATCTTATAAATTAAAGTCTACAAGGGGGAGCTGCCTACCAATACGAGGCTTTTTTTCAGTGTATTCTCTGATCAGTGCTGCCAAGGTGCGTGAGAATTATGCAGCAGCTGGTGCAGTTCTTGGAGCTATGTATGTTGGCATCGAGCAGACTTTTGAGAAGTACAGTATAAAGGATTTCATCAATGATGTTGTTGCTAGAGCCACAATGTTTTCGGTTCAAAGGTGCAACCATTATCATTAGCCTGAAATATCTAACAACAGTAAATTCTTCCACTAATGTCTACTGATCATGGTCATGACTGCGGATGTGGCATTGACGCCAGACTCAGACCCCAAACTCCCTGTTCTACTATAATTTTTCAATTAGAGATGTATCGATGTATACCTAGAAATTTTGAAGTTATTCAGGCTTTTTGATATATTTTTTTAACATTGTCATACACGATCGCTATTTTAACTACCTATAATATCAAACGAAAACAATTCTCAATGAATTTGTATTATATTGTGGAAACCGAAAATGACGAGGGTCATTAGGTGCGGCAAAATGCCATGCTCTCTTTCTTTTAATATATGTTTTAATACTTTTCCAACTTATCTCAGTTCTGATTCTTCAATGGTTTCTTTTCAGGCCAAGCAAACTGGACTTGAATTGTGCTTCATCTATATCAAGACTATGGGAATTTTAAGTGATTGATGGAGGCATGCTATGGGAACTGAAGTGATTTTGATGGATGCATTCAACGTGTGGAATAGGGGACTATATTTGTAAAGAAAGTCTGAACCTAGCTAGGTGCTTTCAACTATCATGAGCATTTGGCATAGCATTACATTGCCTTTTGACACCTTGTATGTACTCATTTTGTTGGCTTGTGATGAGAGCTTGTAAGCACTAATATATGAATGTGATTTAATTAAGGATAAAGTCTAATTTGCTCCCTTTAAGTACAACCAAAGTCAAAATAACCCATTAAACTATATTTTGGTTTATTCTACCCTACCAAAATGAGATGTTGGATCAATTTATTCTCTCATGCAATTTTTTTTAATTCTTCGTACACAAGCGTAATCTTAAGATGAAACTTTATGAGATCATAAAGCATATCATAACAAATATTAGAAAAATATGTTTTGAAGTTTTACCAATATTTTACATATAATTTTGTATCATAAAGATTAATTTACTATTAAATTACTTTTCCTATAAAAATAATGATAAAAAATTATAAATCATTTTTTTAACATATGTTATAAATGTTTTATCGTCCCGTAAAGTTTAATCTTAATATTATGCTTCTGCATTGTGAAACAAAAAAAGAAATTGCATAAGGGGGTAAATTCACTCAAAATCACATTTTGACAGGGTAAAATAAATCAAAATATAGTTTAGGGTGTTATTTGTACTTTCGCTATATTTGAGGGAAGTAAATTGAAATTTATCCTTTAATTAAATAATTGTTATGAATTGTTCAGTGTCACTGTACATGTTTCCTGTGCATGTTGAATATAATCTGTACAGAGGTGTGATTGTGCATGGATAATTATTTATGGATTAGTATTAACAATGGAGTATGTTTTGTGATTCGTAGCGATGCATGATGGGTCGGTAATTGCTTGGCTTTACAGACCAATAATATATCGGTAAGCTTTTTACCGACCCTACTTACACCGACCAATACTATAGGTTGGTAAAGGTATTTACCGACCTGTGATAAGTTGTTAAAAGGTCTTTTAGTGATGATGAGTTGTTAATAGTAAACCATGGTGTAGTGTATCTTATTCAAAATTTGTGAAAATATCTTTTATATTATTGTGATTAGTTGTATCATAAGAACTGTTTTAAACATGACTAATTTGTTTTTATATTTGTAAACAATTTGAATAAGACGAATGGTCAAACATGATGCCAAAAGTCAAGCGTCAATGATTTAGAGACACAGTGAGTAACGAAATTGGTTCTTAACAATGTCTGCACCAAATTGAGGCTCAAATTGAATACGCCAATTAAGCTTGGAATTGTACTAGTAAACTAGGTACTCTTTTTCGTACCATAATTCTTGATGTTTTGAACAAAATCTAGGTTAAATACTGAAAATATAAATTACAAATCACTTTAAAATAATTAAGTTTGAAAATGTGAAACTTATACGAATAGATTTGTCTAAAAAAACTCTTTCATAAAAGTATAGGTATGCCACCTTTTAATAAAGAGCAAATTCTTTATTCGCCCTCGAAAATTTAACCAATCCTTTATTCGCTCACAAAATGTTCCAATTCACGTATTCTTCTTCATTCTTAATTTTTCTTCCCTAATTCGCCCTAATTACTATATAATAATAATAGTTTTTTTATCCATCTAAGTTGAAAAAGACCAAAATATTTTGAAACTATGGAAAGTAAAATTTGATATCAAATTTTATTTCCCTTAGCTTCAGGGATTTTGATCTTTTTCAACTTAGATGGATAAAAAATATCCTTTTATATAGCAGTTAGGCCAAATTTGGAAAGAAAAATTAAAAATAAGGATGAATAAAGGAATTGAAAAATTTGTGGGCGAATAAGGGATTGAAAATTTTTTGAGCACGAATAAGGAATTCTCTCTTAAATAAAAGCTTATAAAAAATAGAAGTTAAAATTGTATTTTGGAGACCATGTCATTTTCTAAAACATCAAGAATTATGAGACTGGAGGGACTGACTCTACTTTAAAATATACCGCAGATCATAGAAATTGTTATTTTAATAATTTTTTATTTCGGATACTGGGTAGAACAGATTGTGAAAGGCTGAGCAGTTGCGGTTCAATCTCAAGCTAACGATGATGCTCCGATGTAATGTACTCCCTCCATCCTAATTAAAAGTGCTTTTCTAGATTTTACATCTAGTATGTTTAGCCACTCATCTTATAAAAAAATTGTAAAAATATAAAAACAAACAAGTTATAGCAAGTTTTTGAATAAAACGAATGTTCAAACGTTGATTTCTAAAAGTAAAAAGCATTACTGATTTTGTGACGGAAGGAGTACAGTTTTTTTTGGCAACATATCTGAACGTATGAAATTCTGTCATACAAATGGATACTAACGAACGAGTGAGAGCATTTGTGTATTTTCTCCCTTTAGGATTAATAGGTTTTCATCCAGTTTCGAGTAACACCATATATATATTCCATCATGCACGCTTATGATGATTGTTTGCCTTGCTTTGTGATCTTCAAAGATGTCACATTCACACAGCTAAAAACTAACGACTGGTCAGCTGAGACCGGCCCTTTCGTTTAATTCATCTATCTGTGACATAACATTACGAAAATTACTTAGGAAATAGTACATCCCATGAGCAAATTGAACATAAATCCGCTGGCTAAATTTACTTATGATGATGGACCCTTTTAGCCTGATCTGAGTCTTTAATGTGTAGCCCTGGTGTTATATTTGTAGTTAACTATTCTTTCCTTGCTAAGTAATATGCTCACTCACAGTAAGGTGCTAGCATCAAATTAACGTGAGGAGCTAATCCTCTAAAACCGCCACAGCTAGCAAAAATGATTGAGTCCGTATTTATATACTCTCTCTCTCTACCGCTGCTGCTGCTCGTAGTACTACTGGTACGTACCGATCGACCAACCTACTTCCATCATTGCTTTTACACTCTCAAATCATTTTCCATTGACAAAATTAGCATGTACATGATTCTATGCCCCCGGTCCTATAGCTCTACTTGTCATCACTTATCTCAAGTTGGCTATAATATATGCATCTGTGGGAAATTGTCGACCTGACCTTTTAATATAGGGTTAATAGGAAATATGCTCTTACAATTTTGCCGTTTCAGAAATATGATTTTGAACTTCTAAGTAATCGGCCTGGTGCCATTACTACTCTGTCGAAATTGGAAATCTATCCATATGAGCATATTTCTAATTTATTTTCAATTGAAAATATGCCCTCAATTTTGTCAGAATAATAATAGCACCAGGCCGATTATTAGAAATTCAAGGGCATATTTATGAAACGGCAAAATTATAAGGGCATATTTCCTATTAACCCTTTAATATATTATGTCAGTTTTTTTAACTAAAATAAGCCCATGCTCTAGGGATAGACTGGTCTTTTCTATCCTTGCATGAGGTCCTGTGCTTCTTTTACAATGGCACGGTGTAGTTGGTTGTACTAACTTGTCACTCCTATAACCTACCCTCCAATCTCTATTTATAACAACGCTGCGCTAGAGCTAAAAGCAAATTTTCAAGTCCAAAAATAGCAACTAGAGTGTCTGCGTGAACCTGATCCCCATAACGCATCATTGAAAAAAAAAGTAGTAGTATATGCTATACAAATTGTACATAGGCTTCTGGTGATCAGGAAGCAACAAGAAAAGAAGTGACAGAAGGACGCTAGCTATAGTGTCCTGCGTCGATTGGCAGAGGCATGGCAGCCTCACTGCTGCCACGATGGGCACCGACGCCGAGCCCGTCGCGGCCACTGTGGCGGCCATCAGGAGGCTCCGCCAGCGGCAGCCAGATGCTGTCCCACTTTCGTGCCATGCTTGAAGGTTTACGAGGGCGCGCCGCCGCGGTACCACCGCCACCGGCACCAGTAGAAGTCGAGGCGACAGAAGACTCCGGTGATGGACACGGAGGGAACTCTGGCTTTGATGGCGTTGAACATGGTGACGCCCGCCGGGAAGACCATCTTCGTGACGTTGGTGGCGTGTCCATAACTTGGGACGACGTGTGGGTGACGGCGGTGAACCGCAAGGCGCAAGCTGCCACCATCCTCCAAGGCGTCAGCGGCTGTGCGCGCCCCGGCGAACTGCTGGCCATCATGGGACCATCGGGGTGCGGCAAGACCACACTTCTCGACACATTGGCAGGTAATAACGCTCAAAACTACTGTCTCCATGCTTACATTCCCATTCTTGGATGTGTTGTTCCTTCGCGTCAATAAAAATGTCGCTTCTACGAGTAGATTCGTTTTGGATGAAAAGATAAAAAGAGAAGTGAATCGAAGTCACTCCTAGTAGCATGATTTTTTTTAAGACTTCTTCTACCCAATACAGTTGTAGTATCTGTTTTTGCACGAATTTACACACACTTACACCCAGTGGCAGAGGACGCTGAAAATTCAAGGTGTGGCGAAGTTAGGGCCCTTCTGGCAAAGCTCGCAGCTCCTGATTCTTATACAGAATCAAAGAGAGCTCTGCCAAAAGCTATTTTTTAAGAGAAGGAATTTTTGTCTTATTCTGCGGAGTGATTATCTGAAATGAACTAAAGGGCTGAGAGCTAAAAAAGTAGCTTCGTCTGATTCTGTGAAGTGATTCTCTGTCTTAATTCTAAGAGTTTATTTTAGAGAATCAGAAGTGGATCTAAAGAATCAAAAGCTGAGAGCTCTGCCAAAGGGGCCCTTACTTATCACATAAGACAACTAAAAATGATTATCAGAGATTCAGAGCAGCTAGGTTAACTCTTACATTGTTTGTGGAGCAAACCTTAATTAGATGACAAACTACAACATATTTCACCTTCTTTCTACTGTAGGATGCTAATCCATTGAAAAATAAAAAATATTTACTTGTTAATTATGATAAAAAATGAATGTAAATAATTATGACAGCAAAATCAAGGTATGGCGTGAGCATACTTGGCCACCATGGTCCTCCGCCGCTGCTTACACCATAATACAGACCTCACGTACAAATTCAGACCCTACAACTACACTCAGTATTGAAGACCGCATCTTTATAGAGATCATCAGAATCATCTAGATCCGATGTGCGAACGTCACGCTACTATCTTGGCTCCATACGATGAGAGGTAGCACCTGCAAATTAAAAGGAAATAAATCCCAAGGTGAGACACCTGGACGATTCCGGAGAATTGAACACTTCTAGTAGCATGTTATGTAGTATCAGAAAGAACTGCAGCCTATAATAGAATGCATACGTGATAGAACATTTTAGTGACCAATTGACTAGGGGATTGGATGTTTCCCTATGCCCAACTTATTAGTGGTCAATCTCACGGCAGATATGAAGATCGAGTGGGGAACATCTAACATGCCGAAGACTGTAGAGGATAGCCGACAAAAAAACTTGTTGTAGAGGATAGAAGACTTTTCACTGCTGCATAAAGTATTCAATTAAGCCAATATAATTTTTTAAAATATTTGTAAATAGAAAAATATCAATATTTTCCATGCAAAAAGTGTCAACTTTTTTGTATTAACATTGTTTTGCTTTGTCCATTTTGAAGTAACCAACCTAAAAAACATAACCGGAAGGAGTATCCACACTATCTACCAAATATTATAGCACAGAAAAGTACAATTGTTGCAAAGAAAAAAATGAAACATTTTGAAAAAGAAAAAAAAGGCACAATTGTCATTCTAGAGGTGCTTTATACCTTACTTGAACAGGATCTGTTCTATAGAATCGTTCCACAGCATCTTTCACTAATAAAGAAAAAAATGAAACTCACAGGTCATCTCAAATATTTATTATTACAGACAGAAAATTCAATTGCCGCGAAGACAATATAAAGCAAAATCGACTCGACTCGAATCTGAAATAGTGCTGGGGAAATCATTTTCTGTGAAATCATTTTCGTTTCTAAGTTCCACTTGGGCTACATATATATCAATACATTAATGTTTCCGGCAATCTTATAATTACCTGGAGCAAAAGTATCTGAGATTCGCGCACTAGTTGAATGAGCGCCTAGTTGCTTATAATTTAAAATACGTGGTGAAAATCCAGCATTTCGGTACTCTATTCGTTCTTAAATTGACGTCGCCTTTGACTTTAAACATTAACTTTGACCAAATGAGATAGCGTTGCAAGTCGTTACCCATTAATTCCTCCGTATAATAAAGTTTGAAAATTTTGTTTAATGCATGTCGTTTTTATAGTAACTAACACAGAAAATTTATGCAGCACGTCCTATCGTTATCACTATTATGATATGTCAAACTCGGCTATAAATTGGTGCATAATCAAATATTTAATTTGCTTCAAATCATGCAGTCATTGCCAACCAACTAAATAGGGTACAGCGATTTCTACCACAAATAGTCGATTATGACTGGCACTTAACGTTCAATTTGATCATCACGCATTCCACGTGCTAGTTTTCTGTATGTGTGCAGCAGCACACACCTTGGCAAAAACGCAGTATTTTTAGTGTTCAGTCTGGTGAAATAAATTTTTTTTTACTAAACAATCTTTTCACTTGGCAGTTGTAACTTTTTTTATTTTTACGATTTTTTTTTGCTTGACCAATTTTCTTCTTTAAGTTCACTTACATCCAACTTTGAAATAATACATCTCGCTTTGGATGCGTTGATCCCGTGTGCAACAGATAAATTCGATATTCGCAACACAAAATTGCATGTTTTATTCGTGAAACAGAAAGAGACGTGGCTCCATGTCTTCCAAGCAGAAAAGTATACAAAACAGCAGTATAGTTCAGTTTCTGAGAACCACGTCCCTTATTTGTTCCTGTACCTGTGATCTGAGGGGGACGTGCCACGTTCACGTAGTCAAATTTTGGGCAATCAGAGTTGGGGTTGGTTTGTGTGGGTCCTAAATATTGCCGACACAAACAATACGCAGACCAAGGCCCATATTGCAGAAAATTTTGTTTTAACCAACAAAGTCCAAATCCTGTACAAATATCAAAGCAAGTATAGAATTCTTTAAAATCAAGAAATTATTTTTTTTGAAAGGGGATAAATCCCTGGCACGAAGTCCTGTGTCAGCCTCGAACGCAAGTGGTAGGCGCTTCACCAAGCCGCACCACCACCGAGCTACAATTATTTGTAGCTAGGCTACATGCAATGAACATAATTTAAAATGGCTATACTACAATATTTATTATGCATTAAATAACTCATTTATCAGCTATATTATTTTTGTCATCCATACTGATAAAATTTGTTTCAGTGTTTATACTCTTGTCTTTATAACTTTCTGCAACAAAATTCTATTTTTTTACCTCTCCTTAATTTCTATATGGAAAGCGATAACTAAAGCCCTGTTTGGAAGCAAAGTATTTTTAAAATTTTTGAAGAATACTATGATTTTGCCAAAAACTTTGGTTTTAGAAGGTAAGGAGGTGTTTGGATGCAATAAGTTTTGTAGTTATGAAAACTATGGTATTAGAAAAGTGTACCTATTTTGCTGTTTAAAAAACTTCACTCATGACCTCTTTTTTTTAAACCATAGTTTTGCTTGATATTGGCTTCGAAAACTATGATTTCTTAATACTCTGGTATTGAAAAACTATAACAACCAAACGTGGCCTAAATTGGGACTAAGGCAGTACATCATACTTTGTATTGTCTTGAATGATTTAGCTTGTTCAGTCTTAATACTCGCGTCATTCCAAGTATACAAGTAATTTATTCCATCCATCCCAATGTTTTTGACTTTTAAAAATCATGTTTGACCATTTATACTATTTTTTTTGTGAATATCAAAATAAGTCAACGTATTGCTAATGATAATAAAATCATAACAAAACAAAAAATATTTTTTTATAAAATTTTTAAATAATACGGTGAGTCAAACATATATTTAAAAATAATAAAAAAATATATCAATACTTTGGGATGGATGGAGAATAGCGTTGGCAAACATGTGAAAAATATGGTCAGACATAATTGCAGCGGGCAACCATAATTGGCGAACGCATTCAATGAGTTAGTAGGAGCTACTGAGCTCACATTAGTTTTTGCACTGTGGTTGGACGATGGTACGAGTTGATAAGGACTCAGGGCATGATTCTAGAACAAATATTTCGTTTTTTCTGGGACACATACACTTAGATGTATTCCAAAGCCAATGGAAGTACGTATTCTCTTCACGAAAGTTGTATGTATGTTGTAGTAGTTTTTAACCTTTTTTTTCAAATTAAGGCCCCGTTTATACTGTTTGTCAGCAGAAACGATACCATGCTATACGTTTTTCAGGCAGAAAAGTCATGCCAAACGATCCGAGACAGGATTGAAATGAAAACAAGCTCAAACATTTCCTTATTTCATACTCCCTCTGTTCTTTAATTGAGGTCTCCATTGACTTTAAAATTCAACTTTGACCATTCGTCTTATTTGAAAATTTTTGATAAATTTTATATATTTTGATATAATTTAGTTTATCATTTGAGTTATTTGAATCACAACATAAAATTTTACATATTAGAGCAAATTTTTTGAATAAGACGAATGGTTAAAGTTGAATTTAAAATTCAACGGTGACATCAATTAAAGAACGGAGAGAGTATATAAGAAAGAAACTACTAAAGTTTGATTTTTTTGGAAAGGACAACTTGAATTTTTCTCCCTTCCAATTAAGAAATTCAAGTACAAGGAATATGGCATTTGTGGGAAGTTAACAAGGATACCCATTGGGTATAAACTCCGTTGGTTAAGTGTTATGCGTGTTCTTTAATTGTTGTGCACAGTTAGAAGCTGTTGCTCGTTAAATAGACTGAACATACTTGTGGCACACAGGGAGACTTGATACGAACTTGAAGAGTAAAGGAGATGTTCTAATCAACGGCCGGAAACAAAAGCTGGCCTTCGGAACCTCGGTAAGCTGATTATAAGTACTTGGCCACGAATTATGATACAAATTCACACTGAAAATTAGTATTCACGAGCTTCCAAAGCGGAATATTGTTTGGTTCCTCTAAATCACTATTATATTGCTTCAAATTACCTCTATTCACTTTTACTTATCATTCTAGAATTTAAAATTTATTCTCAAATACTTGCAATTATCACTTTCCAATATACTTTTCTGTATTCCCATACAATTTATCCCTTTCCAATACAACTCTATATATATCTTCCTCATGCTCATTTTCTGTGCACCATACCTTTTTCTTTCTTAATCCCTATATTTAGAGATACAATGATAGGTAAAAGTGAATAGAGTGAGTAGAATATTTCACATTTATCCATTCCTTTTATTTCGATAAAGACATCAAAATTTGATCTATGCATATTCACATTATTCTAGTAGATTCGTAGCTCTTGAGCATCTAACTCTTTTCTTTTTCTATGCCCCACAACGGCGCGTGATGAGCACAAACAAATAGCGAAGGAGTAGTTAAAATACGTAGCACATACGAGAGATGTTACAAAGGTACTAAAATAGTGGATCCGATAACAAAAATAGTGAGCCCGATATTAATTTTTTAAAATCAGTGTCTGAGATTAATGGAAGAAACAGAGGTACATCCGGTAGCTTTCAAGCACCGTAACATCTCTCAAACTGTACATAAGTATTAAGACGTCTCATGTAAAAAAAAAGTTCAAATTTCCTTGTTTCGGCATGTTAGACTTCAAACAGTATCTTTAAATTTGCCACGCATCAGATGAAACTGGAGACTTAATGACGTGTATATATACATAAGACGTCTATTTAAATTGGGGTATAACAATATTCAGTTATTCAGGCTTATGTAACCCAAGAGAACGTGCTGATGACAACGCTCACGGTGCGAGAGGCCATCTACTACTCGGCACAGATCCAGCTTCCGGACACTATGGCTGTAGCCGAGAAGCTCTCCCGCGCGGAGGACACGATCCAGGAGATGGGACTCACTAGCGCGCTGGACACGCTCATCGGTGGGCGCACGACCAAAGGCATCAGCGGCGGACAACGGAAGCGGCTGAGCATCTGCCTGGAGATCCTCACGCGGCCGGGGCTGCTCTTCCTGGACGAGCCTACCAGCGGCCTCGACAGCGCTGCCTCCTTTCACGTGATGAGCCGCATCTCCGGTCTCGCTGCCAAAGAGCGAATGAGCGTCGTGGCCGTCGTGCACCAGCCCTGCAGCGAGGTGTTCGAGCTGTTCCATAGCCTCTGCCTGCTCGCCTCTGGCAAGACCATCTTCTTCGGCCCGGCCGCCAGTGCAGCTGACGTAACATTGATATAGCTTTCTTTGTTTCTTTTCCTACGGTGATATGAGCAAGTTCATTTCGTTTTGACTAATTTCGTTTTTACAATACTTGTATAGTTCTTCACATCAAACGGCTACCCTTGCCCTCCAATGAGAAATCCTTCTGATCATTTCTTGAGGACAATCAACAGAGACTTTGAAATGGTAGGCATCATCCACACAGCCCAGTTGTCTATAATGGACACCTCTCTCTTTATATATAAATTATGGGACTATGATGAGCAAGTAAGCAAGATCACTCAGTTCATATGTCAGGAGTCCTGTTAACATGCATGGTATTGGTAACACACAGGAATGTGGGGGAATATCTGTAGCCAAGCCATCTGCTGCAGATGAAGCAATCGAAATTTTGTCGAGCGCCTACAAATCCTCGAACATTTCAGAAATAGCGAGAAGAGAGATGCACAACATAAATGAAATGGTCGGTATCCAAACACTTAAAACAATATTTCCATATAATATCGCGAGATAAGACATGACAATTTTGTTCCATCGAATCAAATACAGGGCGGTGGGAGAATAAGGCAAAATCAGGCTAGTTTCATGACAAAAGTGGCTGTCCTTACCAGAAGATCGTTTGTAAATATGTACAGAGACCACGGGTACTACTGGCTGCGACTTGGCATCTATATTGCAATTAGTGTATGTCTTGGTACAATATTTTACCATTTCGGCTATGGATACGATGATATTCGTGTGAGTTGATCAATTCTCACTTGTGCCTTTATACATATAAACGCTGTGCCATTTGCAAATTTAATTACCATTATTTAGTAGATAAATTTGTTTCAGGCAAGATCATCTATGCTAATGTTCATTGGTGGCCTTCTAACCATTATGGCAATTGGAGGCTTCCCTTCGTTTGTGGAAGATATGAAGGTATTGATTTTCTTGTTCTTTGTATTGTATATATGTAAGCACTGAGTAAATAGTTTTCATCAGCTAATAATTTATCTCGTATGGAATATTTCAAAGGGGTTACCTATCCTCAATAACTTAAATAACCTGGTCATAAGTTGAAAAACTAAATTGCTTGTTTTTAGCAATTTAGATATTTAATGAGCAGCATTAAGAGCTACTACCATCATTCATGTATAGATGCTCTTGTAGAAAAAGACACAGTTTATTTCTCTTACTCATTTGTTTTTGCGTGTATGCTGCTCAGATATTTAGGAGAGAGAGGCTAAATGGACATTACGGTGTGTCTGCATTTGTGATCTCCAATACTCTATCGGCTACACCATATCTTGCATTCATCGCTGTATTACCTGGTGCAATAGCCTATTATCTTACCGGTCTACAGAGAGGAGTGGGCCACTTCGTCTATTTCACGCTCGTGCTTTGTTCATGCACGATGGTTGTTGAAGGCCTTATGATGATTGTAGCAGCCATTGTGCCCGATTTTCTAATGGGAATCATCACGGGCGCTGGAGTACAAGGCATTATGATGCTGAACTGTGGATTCTTCCAGCTTCGTAGCAAACTGCCAAAGATAGTGTGGAAGTACCCAGTATCCTACATCGCTTTCCACACGTACGCTCTCCAAGGACTTTACAAGAATGAGTTCCTGGGTTTAGTTCTCAAAACCAACCAAAAGGGAGGAGACAAAACAATCACCGGAGAGAAGATTGTCACGGAGTTCTTTGAAGTGGAAATGGGACACTCCAAATGGGTGGACCTTGCAGTGCTGTGTGGAATGATTGTAGCTTACAGGATTCTTTTCGTACTTATAGTCAAGGTGCTCGACATGGTCAAGCCAATGCTTAAGGGTGCAAGATTTAGCCGTCCTTCAGAATGTATTTGTGGCATGCAGACCCCTTGTGCCCGTTTCTGATATCTCTATAAGGGTTCTGGGATCAGGTAATTTTCCCTTTCCTTTTTTGATTTATGTTTTAGTGGTGTGATTTGTTGAAAAAAAGTTATAGACATTTTATTTTTTTGTTGGATCTTGTGGCTTTTTATTATGTTTGCCTTGCTATTGCCTGTAATCGTCAATTGTAATCCTGTTTTGCTTTGATTAGGCAACATAATCGTCCAACATGGGAGTTAGCCTTGAACCAGGGGCGGAGCCAGAAATGTAGAATGAGTGGGGCAAAATAGTTGTGTATTTGTTTTGAGAGAGCCAAATTAAAATTTTAAATTAAATTACATAATGATAAATCAAATATATAGTGTTGTTTTCCTACCCTAGGGGGGGGTGGCTTGGGCCCTACTCGCCCCCCTCCCCCTCTCGTGCCTCTGCCCCTGCCTTGAACCTTCTTCATTGGAATAGGTCTGCTGTATGTTTTAGTCTACCTCCACAGAGCATGATACGTGTATAAATAATCTGCGCGTCTGCATAGAAGAATATAATTGGTAGCACTTGTTTGTATGCATGTTCTCATGTTTGTTGTTGTGTTATTGGATTTTTTATTTAAGTTTCTAGATGAATGACTCGATTAGAGATTCAACTAATGGGATTTGTGATTTTATGGTTTGGGGGATAAATATAAGAGCCCTTCTAAATTGGACTAAGTGCTTATGTTTCACCTCCTATGAGGTAAGATATAAATTTGATCTCAACCCTTGATTTAAGTAGAAAATATAAGAAAATAAATTAATATCACCAAACAACATATCCTTGATTACAGTTGCTGCCAAAACTCATTAACTACTTTCCAAATCAAATGATATATTGATTAATTATTATCTAAGACTTTTTACCTTCTATGAGGTAGAAGAACAATTTTAGCCTCGAGATCAATGCAAATGGACATATTATAATCATTTGTGCCTATTTTAGAATTTCCCAAAGATAATGAGGAGTTTGTTTTTTTATTCTTTGTATTTTTTGAATGGTTACTACTTGTCCGTGTAAATAAAAGTATTTATTTGCATTGAGGGAATGACTTCGGGTTTGATTTGGATTATTTTTTTGTGCTTGGCTGTCTTGTAGTCTTGTTACTTAATTTGTTTGTTGGAAGAAATATGTTTTGTTTCAATGAGAATATGAACGCACACATATTTATATGTGTGATGGGATTTTGCATTGTTTGTTTGGATGGTGCCAGAATAAATGTTTCATTATTCTTTTATGAACAAGGATATGTATTTTTATTTCCAGAAATGGATTACAGTTTGAAGTATCCTCTTTTGTTATATGTGGGAAATAATTGAGTAAAATTTGTAAGAATTTAATAAAATATATATATTTGTGACTTATTATTTTGGATAGTGGACATTGAGATTGAGAAGTTTTCTTTAGAAAAGCTGAAATGATCTTATAATTGAGCAGCATGATTGCAATCAATGATCAAGGCCTCCTCAAGGACATTTGGAGTGACATTCATCCATCTATACATAATGCTAACTGGATCAGCAAATTTCGCACAACAATGTGCTGCCATATTTGCTTCTCTGTTATCACTTTAGTGCGTCATTGATGTGTCGATAGTTTTAGTGCATCATGGGGAGCTAGATTGCTTTAACATATTTTTTCAAAAAAATAAGATTGCTTTCTCTTAATATTTTTTCCTTTCTCATGCACCTAATTATTATTTATTGCTGCAGGTAAAGAGGATAAGGTCAAAGTGAGATAAAATTTTAGATCCATATAGTATATTGTGACGCATAATCAGGACCAGCCCTATGAAGGTGCCACCGCCACAAGCCCCCCACTATTAGGGCCCCCCGATGAGATGCATAAGCACCCTAAAATGTAAATTTAAAGTTATGACTCACAAAAGAAACCATAAATATTTTTCAAAATTGTATTATGATAACCTAAAAAACTTATTGATACTATTTACATATATCATTATCACAATAATCATATGTATTATAATTATGCTAAAAAAGGGCCCCTGAATATGAACTTGCCCGGACCTTTAAAATGCCTGGGCCGGCCCTTGCATAATGTTGGACTTAATGTGTCAAATATATTTTCCAATAATAATTGTCTTTTTTATCACTATGCTTCTATCAATAGTAAAGTCAAATGTTTTTTTATTGATGTCAACACTTTGTCGGTATTTTGCTTTATGTCATTGATAAACGTCCTGCATGTTTGACTTCAGTTGTTTAGTCTTTGATCTTTCATACAATTGCCATCCTAAATAGTTTATTCCACCAACATAAATAATTTTTTCCTGAAATTTTAAAAAGAATTCTTTCAATTCTTTTAATAATTATAAAAATGTTTTTTACATTAATATAAAAAAAATTGTTTCCTTTACCTATATAATTTGTTCCATGAACAAAAAACTTGTTCTAGCTTCTGAAATAATGGAGTGTCTGCTTGAATCCACCAATATTACAATAATCTACATTATAAAATCCATAGTGGATCAACATGATAAATTTTGTTTCAGATTATATAATCTAGCTACTCAAATTATATTATCGCATTAGCTGTTGCAACCAGATAAAATCAAATATGCCTGGCAAAAGACTTTGTCCTTCCTAAATCCCAACAGCAGCATTTTTTTAAAAGAAAAAGTAACGGCTGGCATGTCATTAGACAAGTTAAAAACTAAAAAAACAGATTATATAATCTAGTCTTCAAACGCACGATCTTATTTTTTTAGAATCTAGATTATTTCTAACTCCATAATTTAGATTTTAATAATAGATAGTGGATCCAAACAGGCTCTAAGTCCACGGATACGAGCCCTCGTTCCATGTCTCTAAATAATTATTCTATGAATAAGTAGAAGAATAAATTTTAACAATGAAAAATCACATTTACATATGTCGCACTGGTATAACAGGACTACACATTCCACCGTCTGAAAACAGACAATGTTTATGACTTATTACCATATATCCACAGCTATTAGTCCCCTTAAGTATTGATGCTGAATAATCCAACTAATACTACATCCACATTCGTATCTATTTATTTATTTATTTATCATATAACACGGCCTGTGATTTTCTCATCAGTAACCCACGTATGAATAATACACTATGTCGCTTTGGTGCCATCTATACCGTAAATTAAGACCAGTACATAGCGGTACATGTTTATTTCTAGGTATGCAAGTTTGTGTTTTGGGTTAGTGGGTCGGTACGAAACTCTTTAAAATGAACTATCCCCTCCACCTTATACTGTTAGTGGTATAAAATAAAATAGACTTGACCCACAACTGCCCATTAGGTGCCCACTTGCATCCCATCCATTTCTCATGCAAGCTGCGGATCATCCGAGCATGGCATCTAAGAGCAACTCCAATATGTACCTAAAAGCATATATTGCTTGTAAAAAAGTCTTCAAGAGTGCGTTAATTGAACACAGTAGTTTTATATAGTACCGATCCCACTTTTCTCGATAGCCAAATGTGGGAAGTCCATACTAAGACGTATATCACTACAAGAAATCTGATGATCAATGACTAATTTGAGATGATGTTTTGAAGGAGCACCATAATTGTGCAAATGAGGATTATTGCTGTTTATTCATGCATTGCAATGGGTTAATAAGTCTCTTGTTTTTAATGACAAAAAGATGGTGACCATCATAGTTTTAAAAATGAAATCATCATAGGTTACCAAAAGTTATGACAAAAATATGGTGATTCAGTTACAGTGTCAATGATGGAACCATGACAAACAAATTTCATCACAAAACATTGAAGGGAACAATTGGACCCTGTTGGCAGGAAAATATGTTATCCGTGCCAATCTGTCACCCTGACATCCCACAAGACATGGCCCAATTGTGAGTAGATCATACTTGTAAGACTAGGTCCCACGTACCACAGATTTTACCACAGGGTCACAAGTCAGTCTTGGGCCCACTTGTCAGCATTGAGCCCACCAGTCAACGAAGGAGTGCAGATGTCCTCAATTTTAGATTTTTTTATTTAAATAAGTGGAAGTTTCCTAGAAGGGGATGAGTAGGCAATTAATTTACTAAAAGATGACACAAACAATTTTAACAGCCTAACGATTCGGACAAGTCCACAGCAGTACAGAACACAATGGAAAGATATAACAAAATAAAAGAACTAGAACAATAACAAAAGAGACTACAACTAGGAGACAAAAGACACATGAGTTTTCACCGAAGTTCAGCTATACAAAGAAGCCAACATCTATCTTCGTTGAAGGATCCACAAGGATCGGGTTTGTCTCAATCCTAACCTCACCAAGTGACCACAAAGATCAAGCTTAGTTTTCACTATCTTTAGGAAAGGGGAAATACAAACATCTCAGATCACAACCACAAAGATTGGTGGATTCCGCGCAAAGTCTAGGAGATGAATCTTTAATAGTAATAGTTGTATGCTGTGTGGTGCCATGAAAAATTTTTAAAACACAATTAATAAAAATATGCTAGGATAATTTTAAAACAAACACTAATCTATTCATTGTAATGTGTCACTACCACATAAAAGGTCATTAGAGACGGGGGTAGCAACCATCATTAAATTTACGTCACTGATGTCGAGTCATTAGAGACGAGCAAACAACCATCGCTGATGTTACTCATTAGAGACGACTATATAATGCACATCTCTAATGTGATATCATTAGAGACGCGTATTCAAATAACGGTCTCTGATGTTATATCATTAGAGACGTGTGTTCAAACAGCCGTCTCTGATGTCATGTCATTAGAGACCTGTGTTCAAACAACCGTCTCTGATGTGAAGTCATTAGAGACGCGTGTTCGAACAACCATCTCTGATTTGAAGTTATTAGAGACACGTGTTCAAACGACCATCTCTGATAGTAAATATAAAAATTTTAAAAAATACCCTCCATTGTATACTATGTATCTATTTCCAGGTTTACAATATACATTCCCTAAAGCAGGATTTACATAGTCAGAGATGTGGTTACAAGCTTTACAATATCCATTACATAATGAGTTGTAACTAATACATTAATACATCAGACTAAGAGTTGGCTTCCAACTTGTATCAATGCTAACAGATCTGTATTCTCATGAGAAAGCAACGAATAATGGTTACTACTTTTAATTTGAGATGGCTTGCTAATAGAAGTGTTGAACCTGATAAGAGGAGAGCGCATTACACTGAAGTTGCCGCTGTGCGGTATAACCCGTCTAGGAGAGTTCAAACTTGAAGGGATGGACACATGCCCTGCAATTGAAAAGCCCCTTATGTATAAACAACGGAACGATCATGCTCCCTACTAAAATCTCCCAAATCTAAATAGAATCCGAATCAAAAGTATCACTGAAATTAACTTTCAGCATCAGGCTCAATTGTAGAAATTCATAGAAATTATTTACCTTATCAATAACACCAGATTCAGAACATCAGGCCTAATATGCTTCATTGTATCAAATATGGCAACCCTTAGACAATTGCACGGCAACAATATAAACACCATATTATCAGTTTTGCTACAAATATTGTACTGCTTGAGGTAAGAGCAATAGATGTAGACATTTATACTCCCAACTCTATGGCAGGAGGAGGCAGCTCACCGTGGTCATCAACATAGAGGTAGTGTGCTCCCGCATGTTCTTCTCAGCAAATGCTTTTGTCTAAAAATAGATAGTGTGCTCAGCTGCGCGCTCATGAATCTGAGAGGTAAGAGCAATCACGCTTCAGAGTAAAGCACTCTCATTCTATAATTTCTGTTCCTAATCAGCCCGGAATAGCATGAATACAAGGCAAGCAACAAGAAAGTGCGAAATACGCAACATGCAAAGCACCCACGTAATAGGTCTGTTGAAGTAGAAATAATTGGGGGACATAATTGGGGAGACAAATGATTCAACCATCTTCATTCATTCACATGTGTACAATATATATAGAGGATGAAAGATTCAGAGCCGTTGGTTAATGGTCACGTCTGTTGGCCGTGAGGCAGTTATCAACTTGATCACTTGGTTATTCTTAACACTCCCCCTTGATCAGTTGATCTTCATTGTACTGTGAAATGAATAAAACCCTGTGAGAAAAATATGAGGAGATACCTGTTGTATACTATCAAAAACTCCTTAAACCTAATGGGAGAAATAGGAGAAATTTGTACAATATACGTTCTTATATGATATGTTGTGTAAACTCTTTAAAACCCAGTGAGAAAAATCAGAAGAAATTGGTACAGCATATATTAGCATTATCTCGTTAATAACTCATATGAGATAAACCTTTTAAAGGGAAAAACTCGTAGAGTTGTGAAAACAATGTATGTCATTGGTATCACCTTTTAAAAACTCTAGTAGAGAAAAATCAAGCGATATAACATTATCTTGTATTGGTATCGCCTCATTAAAAACCTTTTTATGAGAAACCAAATAAGAAAAACTCACAAAAGAAAAAGAGTACAATATGATGTTTGTTCAGGTTACCACTCAGGAAGATGATCCCCTGAACCTTGCAATAATATCACAAGATTTAGTTTGCAAGGTGTTGGTATCCTCAATCTGCGATAGTACATGAGGGCACAACGACTAAGAGGAATATACATATTGCTCTATGTAACCTATTTCCATCCGAGCAATACAAGTAGCACTATCTAGTAGACAGTGCTTGATAATTCAATAGAACCAATACTACATAGTCAATGCTTATCTTTCTCTACAATATACACAATAAGTAGTGTTGGAGAATAATAGATGGAACAATACTTGTCATCTAAATGACCCACATGTAAAGTTTGTTCCACTGTAACATCAGTCAATATAATAGCATGGGGATCATTTATATAGCTAGTATATGCATATTGTTCAATGGTCTTTGCTTGATAGATGAAATCAAGATGATCTTATGTGCCGTAGAGATATTTGTCAATATCTTCTTTGACTCCTACCTAGTGGCATTGTAGAGTAGCGTCTTGAGCTAGCAAACTATCTGCAAATGCAATATCAGGCCTGTTGCAATTTTACAAGATATATGATGCTTTGACGGCACTGACATAGAACTTCAAGTTCTATATCATCATATTCTCAATCCAATGTATGAATACAACCGGATTCATACTTGAGGACTAAGTGACTACATTAATTGTTGAATATGATGATCTAATATCATTCAAAAATTAATATACAATATCGATTGGATATTAGTAACTGATGATTAACATTCCATAGGAATGCACAAGTTATAAGCTCAAGCTAAATTTGGTTTTGTCCAAATCATTCATCTCAAATCCGTCATTGCTTCCATTATGTGCTCTTTGGAGATACATGGGAATCTAATTTAGATTTCACACGATAAGCACACTTAGATATGGGAATCCAAATCATTCATCTCAAGTATCTTTGGAGATACTTGTGCTCTTTGAAGACACCGGCGGCCCGGCTGTCGCACACAATACCCAAGCGCTCGAGCAAGCCTCTGAGGCTCAGGCGCTCCCTCTTGGTATCTCTTTCAAGCGGGAGACACGGAACCGCGTACAAACTTGGCGTCGTCTTCCATAATCTCCTCGGAAGCTCCAGCACTGACTCCTAGCCGGTCTAGGCTGTCCACACCAAGAGTAATAGGCAAAGATCACTCCTCTCAAGCCCTACAAACTCTAGAAGTGGATGAATGCTCTTTATCTCTCCTACTAGCACCAAAGATCTCTAATCTTGCAATGTGCTGTCTTGTTGGTGTCCCTTGGCCTCTCACAACTTGGCTCTAGCAATTTTGATCAAGGACACACAGTAAAACGTCCCTCTCTATAGTTTACGTCTCTCTCTATAGTTTAAATAGGCTCCAAGCCCAAAAACAACCGTTGGGATGTGATATCATAAAGCTGACTGCTTTATGCAATCACTGGACTATCCGGTGATTGAACCACCGGACTATCCGGTGACTCTTCTCCTCAGCCTGCGAAACACCCTCTCTGAGTCCACTCCATAAGACACCGGACTGTCCAGTGACTTCTACTTCTAGACTCACAGAGACATCTTCTCTGGACTTTAGTTTCTGACCCACCGAACTGTCTGATTACTGCACCGACAGACTGTCCGGTGACTTTTCACATTGACTCCAGAGAGCCTCTCTCTGGACTGGCTCTTGCAGGACTCACTGGACTGTCTGGGAAATGAAACTTCGGCTGGTTTTGAGCTCCGGTCTTTGACTTCGCTTCCTCTCTAACACTTGTATGACAAGAGACAAATGACCTTACCCCCTTTAATAGTACCAGCGATCCTATAGACTCTCTAGCTAGTCCTTAGCTTTGGTCCTCCGAAGCCCGGCTACTCTTCTTCTAGGGTTCGTCCTTATCATCCACCGAGGAAACCCACCATGTTGATGTAGAATTAGCGGGGTGGTACCTGCAACACAACCGTTACCTACGGTTGTTCATTCAATCACCAAAATCAATTCATATTTTTTAGGGACTTCAAAGGTCATGAAGCTTATAATCTCCCCCTTTTTGATGATTGATGACAACCATAGACTCTCAAACAGTCCAAATGAGATGAAAGAAAATAGAGAATAAAATACATCTCGAAAGAACACTTACCCCTTACCTTGATGACTACTCAGAAAAAATTTGCAAGAGTTCCCCTCCTTTGTCGTGGATAGGAAGCGTCGCTCTCCTCCGGTTCCCCCACTGTTTGGTAGCTCTCTCTCCCCATTTGTCATCTAATCATCCAAAAACATGGCACCGAGGAAGCAAGTAGAGAGGGAGAACGCTGGTTTGACAAAGAAATGTACACGATAGAGAATGAGACGGGAGCACATTTGCACGAAGAAACAGCAAAACAGATAAAGCACTAGAAGCCATACACACAGAAGCCACAGGGTTAGTCCAAAAACTAAGTGTATCTTAATGAGCTAAAAGAGTCGAATAGAAAACAAGCTCATCAAAATGTCACAAAGAGCCGATGAAATCTGCCAAACAAAAACCAGAAGTCCTATCTACCCATCCGTGGCCTCCCCCTAGACAGCTAGCTCTCTGAGCAGTACACCTCGTGTCTCTCACCCAACTCCTACAGAAGATCTAATCCTGCGCGGCTGAGGAAGTGGGTGCCGTGATGGTCGGAGGCTGCTCCTCTGCTGGCTGAGCTGCTGCTGCTGGCTGGTCTCGTCCTGGCTGCTTAACGTCGTCGAAAGCACTCAAGCCGAAGGAAGACGTCGACGATGGCTCCTTACCCTCAACTGAAGCAAGCTGATCTGAACTGGCAAGGGCCTGAGCTGCCTCCTCTAGAGAATATCCGGCCTCAACCAGGATATCTGCATCTGACACTCTGGGCTGCTCGGCTATGGTGGTAGCAGGCTCTGACTGTGAAGGCTCTGGTGGTGGCTTTGACAATGCTGACTCAGCAGTAGTAATCTCAAAGGATAGAACTTTCGGAGCAAGCGGAGAACTACCAACTGCTGTCTTTGACTCCAATGCCGAAATAGACACTCTCAGCTCAGCAGAAAAAATAATCGACATGGAGTACAAGAAAACTGGAGAGAACTGTGAAGAAGTGACAGGAACGCTGACCCCTACAGTAGTCGTAACTGTGCTGGCTACCTCAAAAGGTATAAACGGTGAAAGCGAGGCTGAGAGCAATGTGGTAAACATGGACTGCTGCTGCTACTGCTGGCTCTGGCTTTGCAACTCAGACATGAATGCTGGTACTGAAGAATACTGAGGCTGAGGTGCAGTAGGCTGGAGCTGAGAAGGGAGGGGATCTGGCAGCGTGGTCGTCGAAAATACTAGAAGAGATGACATACCAGTCCTCTGGAGATATGATGCTATAGCTCCAAATCCGACAGACATATAAAAAATAGCTGCTGCGATCTCCAACTGAGTGCGCTGCGACCTATTGTGAAACTCTCTGTCCTGCTGTCTCCTCTCCTCTGCGAGCTCGTTCTCAATCCGCAGCCGCTCCTCAACATGGAGGCGCTCGAGTCGGATCCTCTCCTCAAACTCGGCTCTCTCTCGGCGCATGAGCTCAAGCTGCTCCTCTTTGAACCTCCTCTGCTCCTTTTGTTCTGCCTGAATAGCATCTAATCTGGCACGAAAGGTAGAAGTCTCGGCCTGACCTGGAGTCTCTGTGCTCCAAGCACCCAACTGTGCTTCCTCTGGAGCCTCAGTGTCGACATCGTTCGAGGCTGTGATGTCCTCACCTCCAGGGGTGCTCTGAGAAGCAGAAACCTGAAGAACTATGGAGTTGAATGGCTCAGCAGGATTGAAAGGAGTGGTGATCTCTGGCATTGCAGCATACTCCTCCTCAGTCATCACTCTCCTTCTCCTCAGCATCAGGCAAATGTATAGAGCAAATGGTAACTGGCATGCTCCAGTCCCCTCATATATCACATCCTCCATCTGAGCTAGCAAAAGATCTGTCAAATCAAACTCCTCATGCCTCAGCAGGAAACACAGCAGCCACTTATGCAACATAATCACTCTCTCTCTGTAGCCAGCACAAGGTGCTATCGACCTCCCAAGCAACTCTCGAAGAACACGAGCCTCGTGTGACAAGCGCACAGGGTGCCTCGAGTAATGCTCCCTTTGAGGTGGCGAGAAAGCAATACTCAGTCTCTCGTCACTCGGCTCCATCCCTCCAACAGGTCTGAAAGGTGGTGAAAAGTTCAGATGAGCCAGAGTGTGGATCTGTGTCTCAGAAGATATGAAATCAAGCGCTGTCAGGACATCGGACCTCTCAAAGCAGTGTGGCTCCTCTCTGTACATGAAGCAGAGATATGAGCGATCCGGAGAGATAAACAAGGAGGCATAGAACTCCAATACCACTTTCTCACTATACTCAAGGGCTGGGTGACTAAATTAAACAGACCGGATAGTTATGAGATGTGCTCCTCCATGTCAACCCCAGCCCCTCTGCTCAGTGCCTCTAAAGAACAATGCCTGTGAGCTGCAAACACTGAGCTCTTGCCCTTAGTGGCAAGCTGCCTCCTGTAGGCCTCAAAGATCCTTCACTGGAGCACTGTCCAAAACTGTCCAGCATCTGCATGTCTACCAGCGCGGACCTAGGTCGTGAAATCCACTCTCCTCTTAGCCTTAATGGCCTGGCCCTTCAACTTCAACTGATCAACCTCCACCTCAGCTATCCAGCCCATGGCCCGGCGAGCTGTCTCGGCTCTAGAAGTGCAAACCTCGCACACACACCAGTCCTCTGATGTGGACACCTCTGTGTCCTCTGCTGTGAGCTCCTCTGGACTGACTCTCCCTCCGCGGTTCTTGACTGTTTGCTGGTAGGAGCTCTCCGTGGCTGCGCCTCAGCAACTAGAGGAGCGATCGCTACTCTCTGACGGGTCGACCTCCTCAACTCCCCCTGGGACTCAGCAGCACCTATCTTCAAAGCACTTGCTCTCCTAGATGGAGTCATTTTAGTGATGATTAAATTAATTCCAGTAATTAGAAAAGACTAATTATAACATGATTCGAAATACTACATATGATGCATACTAGCACTACGATCCAAATTTGCCGAAGCAATCGTGATCCCTCCAGTGCTAGTAACAGAATACACATAATAGCGGAAAAAGAGAGAGGCATGTCATTATTACAGTGGGTTGGTCGGCGCAAATAGTTGCGCAAATAGTAGACGAAACAGACCGTCGATGTAGATACAGTAGGCGACCGGAGCGAAAAGAAAGCAGTCGAACGGCGTCGAGGGGAAGCAGACAAACAGCGAGCAATTGCGGAGACGCTTCCCAAAAACCTTATACGGCTTCTACCCTGTGCAAAGACACGAGGGGACGTGGGTTTCAGAGACCTGCTCTCCTGGCGTCGATGGCACATCGGCAACGGATGGGAAAGACAGAGCAGCGCAGTACTCAAAGAAGAGGAGAATAAGAGAATACTTGTGTGTTTTGAATGACGTCTCGCCCCTCTATTTATACGCAAGAGCGCCCATGTATATGATAAGCAGACTAACATGTATAACACCTATATATATATAGTAACTAGCCTACCATTTATATAAATATGGTAACCAGCCTACCATTTATACGAATATGGTAACCAGCCTTTTATCACAAGAATAATTGTTTACCAAAATTGATAAGCATAATATTCGCCTTCCAGATGTGAGTAAGCCTTTGAGATTTAAATAAAGTTATTTGAGAAACTTCCAAATCTTCTAACACCATCATGGTCTTGATTCAGCCGAAAAACCATGTTGAGTTGAGCCTTTCAGACACATCACCACTGCAGGGCATGGGTCGTGAGACGCCGCTTCAGGCGGACAAGTCCGCTGCTGCCGCCTGGCGCTCAAGCAACCGCTTGTCGGCGCGCGTGGAGGCAGGGTCTTGCAGGGGGTGCACCGACTCGCACGGCGGCTGTTGGCCGCTCGAGGAGCGCCAGGCCAGGGGCCCATTGATCTGTACGCCTACCGCGTAGAGGGCGGGGCCGTTCGGCCTGGGCGCATGACGCTAGCTTGCCGCGCGCCGCGTATGTGCTTGGAGGCGCTGGCACAATGGGGGGCGCCGGCTTGCACATTGGCCGCTAGCGAGCATCGACAGGGGCGCCTGGGGGCTCGCCTGGAGGTGTGTGTCAGTGGGGATGGCGCTGGCTAGAGCACTTGTCCATGCTTAGAAGCCTGTGCGCTCGAGGGTCACGCCTGGCCGTGAGGCGAAGCCCGGCAAGGCGCGCGGATGACGGTTTGCCACCGTGGCCATTCTGCACTGGCCTTGGGAGCCGACACCGCTGCCAACGGGTGCCGGCCACCGGAAGTCGACCACGCCGCTGGAGGCCGATTTGCGCTAGGAAGCGCCAAGTGCCACGAATTTGGGAATGATCATGGCGTCATTCGCTGCGCTCAACAGGTTGATGCAAAACAGGAAGAACCAAATAATATTGTTACCCGATTATTTGGAGGACAATTTGCCTCCTCTGTTGGTTCATCTCGTTGTTGATGGTGACCACTGCAATTAGTGGTTGTGCAGAGGCCCTCAGTCATAATTGGTGACAAACGAAGGCTCTGGTTCACCATGATGACGATGCCGAATCCAAGAAGATGTGTCTCCTGCTTCTCGTTCGTGGCCATGATGCCTTTCGTCGGTTTCCAACGAGTTCATCGTTCTTGGCCTGTTCTTGACGATGATTTCTTCGTCGCTCTATGGAGAGCGTGCTGATAACGTGTTGAAGTAGAGATAATTGGGGAACATAATTGGGGAGACAAATGATTCAACCATCTTCATTCATTCATACAAGAAAATAGATTTTAGCCACCAAGTTTTAGTGACTGAGTAATTTGATCACTAAAAATTGATAAATAGTAACTAAGATTTAATTTTCTTGTAGATATACATTTTTAGTAGCCAAAGTATACACTCTTTTGTTGATAAATGCATTTAGTTACCAAGAGTTCTTTAGTTACTATTTAGTTTTAGTTATCAACCTGTCTAATTCTTGGTTATTATATACATATAGTGACAAAGTTTTAGTGACTAAAATACGACTAAAATTTTTAGTGACAAAATAGTTATAGTGAATAATATTACATATATAGTGAGCAAACACTTTGGTGATTAAAAAACATTTTTTTTGTAGTGTATATATAGAGGATGAAAGATTCAGAGCCGTTGGTGAATGGTCACGTCCGTTGGCCATGAGGCAGTTATCAACTTGATCACTTGGCTATTCTTAACAAGGCCCACAGAACAAATAACCGATGGCCAAAGCTGCTCAGTGAGCCAGCCTAATTGACAAATTAATCAATCAAACCCGGACTAGGAAAGAAGTGGTAACGAAAGACTGGCTTATGGGTTCAAGCACAGAAGCAGCAGTGTTGAGCGAATTCTCTCTTGCAAACCATGTAAGTCTACACTCCCTTTCGATAATATTCCACGAAACGTCACTATGCTTAAAAAAGATAATAACATTGTACGGCATCCATCAGTTTAATCTCCAGTTGTGTCCAAATTTGTCAAATCCAGTCTAACAATGCTAAATTTTCATTGCAGATAGCTGACTGTTTTGCGAGTAACTGTGAGCGCCCTGAGGAGTTCACGATTGGTTTGCACGAAAATCTCGACAAAGTTGAAGGGCATGATATCGGGCAGCTTTCCACTTCTCAGAGCTTCACTATGTAAAGTTGTACTGATTACCTGAAGTACAAGCCTGAATTCCAAGTGTGTGTGGTATTACAGTGCCTTGTCTGAACCTATCTATTTTGTGTTGAATATAGTTATGCATGACTTCTGTTGATACTACGATGAGAATATGATGATATCAATATTTTTTTGAAATTCTTTAGTGTCATGTGGATGTGAGATTGTCATTATTTGGTCATATGCCACAGTTGGCATTAGGACTAGTGGAAAGTATTTTTTTTTTTAATTTTCATATTTCATATCAGCGACGGACTTTTTAATCCATGTCGCTAATGATCTCATATCAGCGACGGGCTGCTTAAACTGTGTCACTAATGGAACACATCAACGACAGGCTTTTCAAACAGCGTCACTAATGAAACACATCAGCAATGGGCTTTTCAAACCGCGTCACTAATGAGATGTAACGATCGGGATTTTTCCTACCTTTCGATAAGTCCCGATCTTCCGTGACTATGCCAATCTCAGGAGTTTGGCAAGCACGGCATCACAAGCGATCAATCAAGAAACCATAACAGAAATATTAAACAAAAAACAATAATAGAAAATAGCAGATCAAAGTGAAATTATTAGAATAAAATCCTTCAAAGGGTCCATCGGCACGCAGGCCAAAAACATCTCAGAGCAGATATATCACTATCGTGAATCCAGCAAAAGCAGCAGCGAAAGCATCAACGTGGCAGCAGTAGCAAACCTCCTCTACACAGGCTAGCTTGAGCGCAGGAGCGGACGTCACGGACCGTCAGAGACGTAGTCGAAGTCGAAGCTGAGAGTATCCTCTGAAAACAACAAATTAGAAAGCCGTGTGTACGAATACTCAGTAAACCGCGTACTACCTAACAACAATATATGCATGCAAATGGTTTCAAGGGGTAAAGGCATGGCTCAAGTGCTAAATGCAAGTTTAAAACATTTTATTTTACTTAAAGGGTGCAAGAAAGTTTTATTTTAAAACTTGTCAAATTTTATTATCTTGCTCCGCAGAGATCTCTGTTATCTCAGACGGGGGTTCATTTTAATGCCGATGTAATCTCCACACTCGGCTACAGCTCAAAGGCCGGAGTCAAAAACATTTTTAAAAAAAGAGAGAAGGAAAAAAAACAAAACTACTCAACGAGGAGCACAACTCAGGGGGTGTCCTTCCACAAGGACGTGGCAATGCGCATCGACTAAAATTCTGCAGAAATTCTGCAGAGGTTATGCACCTGGACCCACGAGATGCGTCATCAGAGACTACCGTCGTAGCCCCGATGAACACACAAGACCCGTCCACAAGCTTTAAGTCGCGTCATCCGTCCTCCAGGATAAGGATCCCAAAAGCCTACGCAATCGGGTCTTGGAGCTATGAAGAGCCTACCACTGATCAGGTGGGGTATCTCAATCTCATGTGAGGAATCAGAGCTCTACACCACACTAACACAACACCGCCAACCCACGGGTAAACAACCAGTCTCGGCAAGCTTCAAGATCAAGCCAACTGCCCATACAGGGTAACATGGTGTGCATGGTTGTCAACTGAGCGTACAAAGCTCGAAGGACTCGGTCCTTAATTGCCGGGGCAGGCACCAACTCCAATCTCAACGCCAACAACAAGTCTCACAGAAAGATCACAGCCCGGATCTTTCCATTGTACCCGCAACAGGTACGCCCACAGGGACATTCCAAAAGTCCTCCAGCTCCTCATACTCCAACTGCCCCCGCTAAATAGTTATGTATAGTTATTTGTAATACTCACACATTTGAAGCACAGTTCAAAAGCATTTAACACAAATTCCATTTTATAGTGATAGGTGTGAGATGAAAATAAAGACTAAGCATGGCTAAGCATAAAAGTAAAATAAATGTACTAAAGCAATCCTAGGGTTAATATTTGTGGAACAGAAAATAGGCACGGCTTAGGAATGTTGCTAGCACATTTTAAAATAGTTGGCATGCAAATTAGGGTTGCAAACAAAACATGCAGTTTAAAATACTGGGTACAAAGTGATCAAGGAACGCGGCTTGGCTGGCAACTCGAGATCGAAGTCAGGATCCGAATCGTCGAACTGAGCTGGCTCGCGAAACTCCTCCTCGGGAACACCGGCTAAACACAAAACGAACAGAGAATTAGACACTAATTACGCGACAATTAAAACCAGAAATTAAATCTAAATTGAAACTACTAGACTAAACGTGCGCAAAACATTTCTCGGAACAACCCTACACGACAATCGCGACGAGACAAATTAGCAGAACAATTTTGAGAATAATCGGAGATTAAACGGAGTTCTTCAAAAATTGTAGACGATCGAAACCACAAGGAATTAGATTAATCACAAAATAATTAATCGCAGAATCAATTAGCAACTAATCTAACAATTAATCGGAAAAGAAAAAGGAATTGAAGAGAGAGAAATTATTCTCACCGAGGATCTGGAAATCGGAGATCAGAAACTCGAAAACCGGAGTACTAGAGCTTGGAGATCAGAGACGCGAACTAGAAATCGGAGAAGCGGCGCGGTACTACACTGGCAATGTTGATGGCGCGGAGATCGAGGCGAGGATGACGCGGCTCAGCGTGACGGCGTCGCAGGGAAAGCAGGCTTCGAACCAGAAGATCAGAGCGGGGATCGGCGCTGGAATCTCCGGACCGAAGGACGACGTGCGGGATCAGCGCTGCAGCGCGGGAACCGAAGCAGGCGGTGGAGACGGCGACCGGAGAGGCTGGCGACGTCACGGCGCGGAGGTCGAGGCGAGCGGGCGACGCAGTCGAGACGGCGTCTCGCGGCGCGTGTGACGAGGATGGGAGCAGGACGCGAAGACTGGGGCGGCGCGGAAACCGAGTGGAGCAGGGCGTGCGGGCTTCCAACGGCG